>APFE031255983.1:0-14582 GCA_000404065.3 Pinus taeda | reverse complement strand
TTTTTCTTTTTTTTTTTTTCTTTTTTTTTAAATATGTTCCCTTCTATTAGATTGATACTAGATCACATAATATCAAAATCCTTTTGTCATGGTCTCCCATATTGGAAACTGGACTAATAGAAAGAGTTAATGTCTTTTGTCCTAAATGTCCCTATACATAGAATGTTGGGGCCTTTATTTTGAGATTTTGCGGAGAAAAAGTGAATGACAAGTGGCGGGGGATGACTGTTGGAGTTGCGGAGCTGACAACTGAGGGAAGAATAGAAACTAGAAGATAACTGGCAGTGGCGGAAAGGTGTCGGGAAGAAGCATGGACAATCAAGAAAGGAGAGAACAAAGGCAGTCGAGAATGAAGGCAATCGAGAAAAAGGGAGGTAGAACTAGTAGTCTGAGCACATGTCAGCGGATAAAAAGCAAAAGAAAGAGCGAAGGAGGTTTGTTGATAGTCAATCGAGTGAGGAAATGATAGTTAGAGTCTTCCTGTGTTGCGAAGGAACATCAACAACTCCATGGTCCTATCGGTATCTGTTTATGTTGGTTATGTTATTCATGTTATTGATGATCAGGCCTTGAGCCTTATGTACCGCTTTATGTTATGTTAATGGAAGAGACGGTTCAGATCCACCTTGTGTTCTTAAGCTCTGTGTTGACTCTTTAAAAAATTTAATGAATGCATTTGGTTCTATAGTTTCCTGATATTACATGATTAGATCATTGTGATTGGGTTAATATAGAAGCCAAGTTATTATATTTGGTTTCTTTTGTTCGATATGACTCCTTTGGAGCCTAATTCCCTCCTCATCTAAATTTAGTCGCAGCACGCCACGGGTGAGACTCCTTGCCCTCTCTTAATAAGGTGAAAATTCTAGCATTGCTCTAGACTACAACGGAGCCTTGTTGGCCCCTTATTCCCAATCCCAAGGCCTCAACCCTGTTGTCATTTTCGTGCCAACAAATGGTTCCATTGTTGGGACCTGGAATAAAAAAGGAGGGTTCGAAATATGGTATTGAGGATTTTTAGGAGGAAATATGAAACTTGTGGGACAACCAAGTGGATCGACTTTTATCTCAGCAATTTCTACTTCACTGCCAAGTCGTTGAGAAAGTGAAAGACAAAGTTCTATACTCAGAAGCTTCAATTGATTAGTACGAGATCTTCTAGTGTAAGTTCCCAGAGGAACTGTACAACTGGTTACGAAGATTGAAAGTGAAGGGTAGGTCGGGAGGAAATACATTGTCCATTGCGGATGGACTCCAGTGGATCTCGCGACGCTCTACCGTCTTGACACAGATCTTATAAGAGAAGTAGATTTCTGGGTGCAAAGTACACTAGAGGGATACATTATCGAGTTCGCAAAAAAACCCACCAGTCCTTTTCTAAAGAAGACGTTGTTTTTTGAGCAAGGTTAAGAGGCAAGTTGTTGAAAGAAGTACCTCTCTGGATTAAAGTCTTAATGGTGGAAGAAGGCATGCTTATATTCCAAAGTTTAAGCATGGCAACATAAACCCCTAGTACTGGGGGAAGGATCTAAGGGGAGATATGCTACCTAGTGGGGGATCATGAACCCATTAGAAGGATGGACGCAGAGGATTCACAAAGGGCCAAGGAAGTGAGAGTGCAAAGGAGGGCATGGATAACAGAGAAATGACAGGAAAGGGTCATGCAAGTGATTAAAAGGCAGCCGAAGGAACTACACAAAACAAGAGCAGTGTTGAGGAGCCCGGAAGAGGAAGACTAGATGGAGAAGAAATCCAAGAAAGGGATAGAGACAACTAGGACTACTAGAAGTCTAGAGGGTGATAGGAGCCCTCCCTCACCAGTTGTGGAGGAGGGGTCCAATGGAATTGGTCACGTTGACTCAGAGGAAGACGTGGAGGATGAGATGTGCTTTGTGATAAGGAGACTATTTATGGAGGATGATGCATCCAGAAGAATCAAATATCCAACCCCCCAAGCTCAAGTAGCGTTCCCCTGACCTTCCCTTGGTACTCTACAACAACCCTGGTAAATTTATTTCTAAATTGCTTAAGACGATAAGAGTGCATAATGTGCATGTTAACTATAAGACTAATACTGCTAATAGTAGTGGAAATAGTAGTAATAGTAATTTGGGATTACAAGGATCTCAATGGTCAGGATCATGAGGTTTGTGCTTCTAATGCGAACCCTGTCTGTAATGGCGGGGCCATTTACAAGATATCCATAATTCTCTGATAGGGAATAGGACGTGGAGCAACACTAGTACCTATGTGAGGCTATCTAGAGGGCTCGCCAGACACTTGACAATGTAAAGCTGATAGAATTCCAGACCACCCTCAGGGAAAGGGCCCTGAGGTGGTTCATCAAGCGATTAGATTTACACCAGAAACTGATAGTAGATGAGATTAAAAAATATTTTGTACAAGAATTCAAACTTCTTGAGACGGATCAGCAAGGGTTGTCGGAGTTGTGGGAAATAAAGTAGTGGGAGGGAGAAACCACCCGGGAACTAATGTAAAGGTTTAAATATGCAATTGGTAAGCTCAGCTATACCATAGACCCAAATCACCAGAGGGATTGGTTCATCAAAGCCTTGTTACCCCTCACCCGGACACCACTAACACAACAAAAAATCAACACACTGGAGGATGCCCTAAAGCAAGCAAACCGAATAGAGGTTGTGGAGGGCTATCCACATGAATATTGGGGGGGATCCACTTCACATGACCCTCTATATTGGGTCTCCAACACCGAATTTCAAGCTTAACGGAGAAGCTAAAATATATACAACTAACCAACCCAGCAAGACTGAGTGTGTGGTTACCAACTGCCTAGTGGAGGGTCATGTTGCCACGAAGTGGCAGAGGCTGAGGGACGTGGATGCCACATCAGGGCTAGGGGGATCATCAGGGGCCCCGCCTACATTAGAAGTCGCGATGGTAGGGTTGCAAGGCGCATTTCTGGGTCGTAACCAACCCGAGCACTACGAAGTGTGTAGGGGGTATGGACACCCACCGCACCTATGCCCGATATTGCAAAAGGATTTGACCACACAGATCAATGCCGAGCATTGGATGTGCTAGCAAATCGGCAAGACCGTTTGACCTTTAGGATCAACGAGACTACTAGCAGTGGGCGAGGAGGAGGAGGGATGAGAGGAGGAAGGACAGGATGTAGGGGACCTGTTTGTTGTTACAACGGTGACTAGGAGGCAGATGTCACACAGGACTGTCCCCTACAAAGGAGACCCTGGTGCTCACAGTGCAAGGTCAATGCCCACACGAAGGAGGATTTCTCAGAGATGATTGCAAGATGGGAAGAGTGGAACAGGAAAAGGGACAAATCTTATCAATGCAAAACCGAGGGTTATAGAGGTAGCCCCGTTGTCCAACATAAACATAGTTACCCACGGTGGAAAAAATATTGGGGCTGACTAGGGCACTCCAAACCAACCCACAATCATCCGAGTAGCCTTGCCAAAGTGGCCATATAACTCTGAGCAGCAAAAACAATACTAAAAATAAGCAACCAAATTGTTTGACAATCTGACAGAAGGCACATGACCATCAAGAGAATAGGCAGAGTCTCATAAGATCAAGCATTCAGATCTTCCAAAATCTACCAATACCAAACCTATTGAGGAGTGGTTCAGGCTATTCCTGCATATTGTCAACGATGAGTAAATGCTGGGGAAACTACGGAAAAGCCTAGGGGAAGCCATACCAAAAGAAGAAACTGAAAGGGGGGGGGGGGAATCTCTGCCAACTTTCCTGAAAGGCACACCAAGAGAGTAAGGAGAAATAAGAAGAGAATGGGCAGGGAATTTAGAATTGATGCTCATATTGTTATATTCCAAATCAAGGACACTATGTTAGACCTAGGTTCTGACATCAACATCCTACCAAGAAAGACGTGTGAGGCAATGGGGAAACATCAACTAACATTCTCCCCAATCCATCTATGAATGGCCAATCAATACTATATACTTATGATTGGGAGACTGGAGGGCGTGTAGGTGGATGTAGTAGGAGTAAAAACACATGCGGATTTTGAAGTGATCGATATAATGGGGGACAAAGATCCTTACCCAACACTACTAGGTATTGACTAGGCCAATGAGAATTATGCCATTATAGATATGAAGAAGGAGCTGATGATATTTGAAGTGGAGGAAGTAAGAGTCATCCAACTACTAGACCTGTACCAAGGGCCCAAATTCACAAAACTTGTAGACGATAGCGAAGATCTAGGGATGTTAGACCAACTCTACAGGTTAACAACTAGTAAGAGAGAATATTACATCAACACAACAACTGAAGGATCGGTCAGCTAGAGGAGTATCTAGAGCTCTGAGGTTGGTTCAAAAACTGCATGGGATGTTTGGAAGCAAGGTGGATATGAGGTCGAGACCAGACGTTGTGCTATAGTGTGACACGTTAATTGGATCAAAACATAGATAAGATACTTTCCCATTCTCAATGGTATAGACTCAATGGATTTATTCCTTAATAACATTGATGTAACTGTAAGAAAGGGACATAAAATACCATTGTTAGAAGTTGCGTTGCAAGCGACCCCAACACGATGGTGGGGGGTCCACCGCAACTATCTCTAGGATTGTGAAAGAATTAAGAGAGATATGAAGGAAAGATTCAAATAAGCGGGGGAATACCTGTAGGGCTTTTCAAAATATAGGGGGGAGTTTGATCCCCGACAACACGTAGAAAATTGTAAGGACGGATGGAACCGAGAGGGGGTTACAGAAGAGCTTTGGGTGCACATGTTCATACACACATTGGGTACATTTCATAAATCCTAGTACATACAAAAAGAAACAAGGAGGCAAACATGAGAATGGGATGCCCTGGTAGAACAATTTATTAGTAGTTTATCTTTCAGGGATAGTGATAAAAGGATAACCAATGCATTGCATGCTATCAAACGTGTCCTCCTTACATCAAGCCAACTATGGGACAAATGCTTAGACTAGAGAATCTTACGGGCTTTCTATGAGTCTGGATATCCGGAAGTGATGGCATGTGGGAAGGTGGACAAAGAACCAGATGAGGACGACCTAGAAGGGCTATGACACCTGACATTCCATGAAACCGAAGGGGAGCGAGATATACAAGAGCGACCCCTAACAGATGCTCCACACTTGATCCCATTGAAGTTGCAAAAGCACAACATTGGCATGGAGGATAAGCCTAACCTGACATCAATCAGAGACTATTAGGATGAACAAACAACAAAAGAAATCCTTGATCTCCTAAGGGAGTACAAAAATCTATTTCCCCCATCAGCTACAGAGCTAAAAGGGATTAAGGGAGACATAGGAGAAATGAAAATCGTGTTGAATCCTGATGCAAAGCTAGTGAAGCATATGTGATATATGTTGAACCCAAGGGTCAAAGAGAAGGTAAAGAAAGAAATAGACAAAATGCTAGAGGCATGACTTATTTTCCTAGTGGATGAGGCATAATGGGTAAGTCCAATAGTAATACAAAACAAAAGGGATGCCACAGAGATAAGAGTATGTGTAAATTATCACATCCTTAATAATTCTTGTGTGCAAGACCCATTCCCCACATCATTCAACGATGAGGTCCTAGACAATGTCATGAGGAATGAGGCATATTCCTTCACATATGGGTTCTCGGGTTACCATAAGGTAAGAATAGTTGAAGAAGACAAGATGAAAACCACCTTTACTATAGAATTGGGGTCATATGCCTACCATGTGATGTCTTTCAGTCTTAAGAATGTGCCTACAATATTCTCTAGAATTGTCATTGCAACATTCAAAGACTACATCCATAGGTTCTTAGAGGTATACATCGATGACTAGACAATATACAACCTGCTGAAGAAACACTCAAGCCTACTCAAGATTATGTTTGATCGCTGCAGAAAATTACAGATATCTTTGAATATAAAGAGATGCATATTTACAGTTCCATTCGACACACTTCTGGGCCATATTGTGTGCAAGGACAGGGTATGCATAGATCCTGCCAAAGTTGCGGTAATTGTCAACACGGAGCCACCGACCAATGTCAAGCAACTCAGATCGACATTAGGGCACATTGTATACTACCGAAGATTCATCCACAACTACGCCTCCATCACTGCACCTATGGAGAAGTTATTAAGGAAGGCATAAGCATTCACGTGGTTGGAGGAGTGTCAAGCTACACTGAACATATTGAAGGAGAGGTTGGTAAGTGCTTCGATTTTAGTCTATCTTGACTGGAATAAGAAATTCCATGTCCATATTGATGCGTCCAGTATTTCTCTAGGAGCAGTATTGACACAACCAGGAGAAGGAAACTTTTACCATCCAATCTATTTTGCTAGCAAGAAGTTATCAACTACAGAAAATAATTACACCACAACTGAGAGGGAAGCACTAGCTATGGTCTACTCTCTTAAAAAATTTAGATACTACTTACTTGGGGGCCCATTTAAGTTCTTTACAGACCACTCCGCATTGAAATACCTAGTCAACAAGCCTGTACTCAAGGGGAGAATTCATAAGTGGTTTTTATTGTTCCAAAAATTTACTTTTGAAGTAATCGTCAAACCAGGCCAGTTGAACATTGGGCTTGATCACCTTTCAAGGTTGGAATCGGGAGAAAGTGGGGGTTCCCTGGATGACCAACTGCCCGACACCAATTTATACAGAGTTGAAGCAATACCTGATTATTTAGAAGATATCACAGCCTTCCTAGCCACAAGGAAATGCCCAAAGGAGTACATGAAAACACAAAGAAGATACATGGTCGTGCAAGCAACCAATTACTAGCTTATTGAATGACACCTAGACAAACTGGGGTTAGATAAAGTGTTGCGGCGATGTGTCCTCCACCACGAGCAATAAGGCATCTTATGGGAATGCCACTCAAGGGTTGCGAGTGGCCACGTATGGGGGAAAGCCACTGCATGGAAGGTTTTACAGGCAGGGCTATGGTGGCCAACAATTTATAAGGATGCCAAAGAGTACACTAAGGGATGTGATGTGTGCCATAGAGTTGGGAAACTATCACATCGTGACAAGCTCCCACTATAGCTCGTACATGCCTTACATATATTTGAAAAGTGGGCAATTTATTTCATAGGTTTGATCAATTCACCAACGCGTCACACTCAGGCCAGGTACATAATCACAACGACAAATATCTCACAAGATGGCATGAGGCAACACCAGTGAAAGACTACACAACAAACACAATTGCAAGGTTTATATTTGAAAATATTATCTCAAGGTTCGGGTGCCCCAGGAGCCTGAAAAGCTATCAAGGAACTCACTTCATCAACTAAACAATTTCTTCTATGTTTAAAAACATCATGATACAACATCATAAGAGAAGCCTATATCACTCGCAGGCCAATGGAAATGTAGAAGCATTCAACAAAATACTTGAAAAGGGATTAACTAAGGTGTGTTTAGAAAATAGTGATGATTGGGATGAAAGGGTTCCAACCACGCTATGGGCATACCGCAGAACAGTGAAGAGACTACACAAACATACACAATTCCAATTGGTTCATGGACAAGAAGTTGTTGTGCCAGTAGAGTTCTCAATCCCAGGCATTTTCATCACCGAAGCCACAAAAATGACAGAAGAAGAATCACTCCAAAAGCGATTGAAGGAGCTACTGGAACTGGATGAAGCAAGGTTCCTAGTAGATTTTCACCAATCAGTTGAGTAGAAAAGACATAAAGCATGGCATGACAGACATATCAAGAAAAAAACCTTCACAGTCGGGGGGCATGTTTTATTATATGAAATCCAGTTCCAGAACTTTCCGGGCAAGCTACAGATGCATTGGCTAGGGTCATTCATAATTGTGGAGATCAGGGAGTCTATACCTGTCAAGCTCACGCAACTGGATGGAGTACTGCTACCAGGATGGGTGAATGGCGCATGCCTAAAACCCTTCCACACATCAAAGATTGACACTCAAAATTGATTGGGTCTCTGAAAAAGAGGATAGATAGGATTAGGAAAAGTTAGTAGGAGTCAATTAGTCGATTTAGAATGAGTTAGTCATTCAGTTAGCCAATTGTCAAATTATTTTCAATAAATGAATCTGGGACGTCAGGTTTAGTTGTGACTTCCATGTCACCACACTGCAACTGATTGTGGTTAGGGGGTGTAAGTGTCATGTGCTAGGAGTCTTTTCCGTAATAATTAGACAATAATACCGTTGTGAGCGTGGATTTCTATAGAATCTTTCCCATTATAGAAAACATTAATTCCTAAACATCTGTCATTACGCTAGCATAATTACCCATCCACTCCACCTTGTCTTTTCTAGAAGTACATCATACAAGTCAGGTCCAACTCAACCGACAATGGATTAACACATTCGAGTCTGCATAGGGAAAGTTTCCGTAGTAATTAGTTAGCGAGTCTCGTTAGAAATTTCATGTCGAGATGCTCTACTTATTTTGCATGGATATGTCGAAGTTCTTAGAGTTTGAAACTAGGTGATAGATTCATTCAATTCATAGTCAAGTTCTTAGTGCTGTCACCCAAGAATTTGTTATCATCCACTGGTAATTTCAGTCTACTAGAGACATTCCAGTATGATAAAGCCAATTCTTTACGTTCCTGAAGACAGGTTGGATCATAGGATTTCTATTATAGAGCCGCTCTATGGAAAATATGATAAGGCTATGCTCATTGACAATGATTTGTCATATTCTTTTCAATTCCCAGCCCTAAAGCGAGAAGTATATACAAAAACAATAAAAAAGGAGGATGGGACAACAACAATCAAGGCCAGTTGCATATAGGGGAATTTAGTGTTCAAAACTATTAAATTTGACGATTTTCCCGTGTTCGACATGACACGCGCGAAAATGCACTGCACTAAAATTTTGATCAACAAGATGCATGGCAGGTCACTTTAGGTGGACAAGGAGTATCCGATTCATGTGGTTGATATAAACAACTCATAGGTTTATCAGCAATGAGGGATGCAGTTTCAACGACATTCCAGACGAACTCAAAAAGAGCAAAGAAGGAAGGAGATGCTGACTACTATGGCAAGTATAACACCAAGAGAGGAGGGAAGGGAGAAAAAATCGACCTCATCATCAAGGAACATATTAAATTTTCTTACTACATCATCACAAAGAAGTTGATGTGCCATTTTTCAAGGAATGAGTGTATTTGGACACATTATCAGTTGCGGAGCTTTGTGCAGAGGGCGCCCAATTGAATTGGTGCACGTTTCTACTGAATGAGTTGTTTGAGGCCTGCAATGATGTTTATAAGTAGAGCACTAACTTCATCTATGGCTATCAGGAGATGACTCTCACGATGTGGAAGTGGTGCCCACCAAAGGGCAGGGACTTGGCGCCAATTTCAGACGACCAACCCTTAGCTCTCTGGTATACACCATGGAGGATGTCGGGAGACTCGAGCAACAAGGAACTCAATGAAGCTTCTTTTGGAGGATGGTATGTTAAGATGCTCTAGGTGATAAGGTCCATTGAAATAATCCCTGGGTCATTGTTTGATGAGTATTCAACATCAATCTAATTTTTGGTCACTCATTGGAATACCTTCATCAGGTCACATTACGTTCACCTGCACACCTTCTGAATGCGAGCCCAGAAATTCGTGCTATCAGCTGAAGCGTTCCATGTGAAGGTCGGGTCATGGCCAGGGGTCGCATGCGAGATTAGAGAAGGAAAGTAAATACACTTATTTGGTGGGATGGTACCACAGTCGTTACCAGGAGAGATAGTTATGGAAACCAGGAAGTGGCTGGCGAAGTACGAGTTGCAGCTGGTTTTCACTCAAATGAAGAAGAAAATGAGCTTGCTCAAGCAAACCATTGCGAGCTTAACCAACTCACCAGGTTTGCGTCCTAACTTTGTTGAATTGCAAGGTTTTACGAAGCATAACCCTCTGGTCACCACACCCCTTGTTGTTTCCATACCGCATGTAGGACCTCATTCGCAATCCAAGCTGACCATTCCTGAACCCAGGAAAACAAAAAGCACCAAGCCTCAAGCTGCAGGAAAGAAGAAAAAGGTAGACCTTATAGTTCCTATAGTCTACCTCACCATTGAGGGACCCTAGACTGCCGCGACCTCCCCAATTGTAGAGGAACTCCCACCATCCGCCTCCACCATTTCACTGAGCACGCGAGATCCATCCCTGCATAAAACATCCACTTCCGCAACCCTGTCGGATACCATTCCCTCCAGGGCACCACTAGGCACAAAAGATATCGAGGTTGACTCTATCATTCAATCTACTTTGACACTCCCTAGTGGAGAAAACATCACCACCTCCATGATATGCCTACTATTAGAGTCGAGCCCACTACTGAGCGCAATTCTCACCACCTAACAACCATTGGTTACAACTATCAAGCCCTTTGTGGCCCCCTTTTCTTCAAATTTCCTTGTTGTTTCAAATCTAGTTTTTATCCCTGCAACACCCCAATTTGTAGAACCCTCGCAGTAAGCCACCTCGCCCCAAGGCCATTCCGATAAGTCCATTGATAGTGGGTAGCCTTTGCAGAGAAGATCCCTGCTATGCAACAAGATTTCCTCTAGACCTTGTTGTCAACACAGTGGTTTAGTTTCATTCGACAAGCTACGCAGCGGGTGGAATAAATTCACAATGACCTTGTCAATGACCACGAGAAGCAAAAGCATCCAATCATTGCCCTTATAGTCAAAAGAGAACAGCTCCACTAAAGCAATCAACAACTGCGAACACAATTTGATCAGATAACTTTGTGGTTCTAGATGCTTTGGACGGCCATTGCTGATGTAGCATTGAAGCTCCGAAGGACTTTTCCGCTTGCACCCTGGTCAAATGTTGTGACCACATCCAAAATGCATGCATCGGGTTTATCTCCACCAACAAAGAACTTAGACAGAGCCTCGATGTTGCAAGAAAGGAACTATCTGATCCTTCCACGACCTATATTGATGAGATTGAACAAAATATCACTATTGATGCTTCTCTGAAAGCCTCCATTTCTAACGCTCTGAATGTTGGGTACATACTGATGCACCAAGTCCATGACTGGTCTAACGGTATGGCAAAGAAAAATCAACCAATCTACCCACTCTTGAAGTCAACAATTCCTCGCCGACATCAGGAGCTCCAAAGACAAAGGTCATCGGAAGAATTTCAAAGTAGAGGTAGCCTCTCTAGAAGTCCATGTCTAGCAAATTGAGGACGAGTCAGCGATGACAAAACAAAAGATATGTGATCTTAGACCACCAATCGACACTCATGTCAACACCCTGTGAGAGCTCAATGATGAAATGGAGTAGCAATGGACTTCCTTATTGAGCAATGGACCAACCCATCTAACTTCTAGCACAACAACAATGTTCATCAAGCAAGTCGAGGCAATTACTGGACCCTTGAAATCAACACTCGATGACTACACCCGATTCTGCTAGGACACAATTGTTGTCGTACCAGAGTTAGGGCCTTTGTTTGGAAAATAATGCTAGCAAGAAGCAACATGAGCACATCAAGGAGCAAAAATGACACAACAAGAAGTAGCAATAGTGCCAACAGAAACACCCGCGACAGTAATAACAAAGGCACCAGCAAAAATGTCAGTTGCACTAACAACACCGACAACACCAAGGGATGATTGACTCAAGGACGAGTCAATGGACCGTGGTCGGGGCCTATTGGGGCCTTCATTTTGACATTTTGTGGAGAAATAAGCCATTGAAAATTGGTAGGGATGACCGTTGGAATTGCGAATTTGACAGTCCAGGGAAGAATAGAAACTGGAAGATAACTGACAGTTGCAGAAAGGTGGTGGGAAGAAGCAGGGACATCTGAGCAAGGAGAGAACAAAGGTAGTTGAGAATGAAGGCGGTCAAGCAAAAGGGAGGCATAACTAGTAGTCTGAGCGCATGGAAGAGGATAAAAAGTAGAAGAAAGAGCGAAGGAGGGTTGGTGATAGTCAATTGAGTGAGCTTGTGATAGTTAGAGTCTCCCTATGTTGTGGAGGAATGTGAAAAATTCCATGGTCTTGTTTGTATCTGTTTATGTTGGTTATGTTATTCATGTTATTGATGATCAGGCCTTGGCCTTATGTACTGCTTTATGTTATGTTAATGGAAGAGACAGTTCAGATCCACCCTGTGTTCTTAAGCTCTATGTTGACTCTTTAAAAAAATTAATGAATACATTTGGTTCTATAGTTTCCTAATATGGCATGAGTAGATCATTGTGATTAGGTTAATATAGATACGAAGCTATTATATTTTGGTCTCTTCTGTTTGATATGACTCCTCTGGCACCTAATTCCCCTCTCATCTAACTTTAGTCGCAACACGCCTCGAGTGAGACTCCTTAGCCGCTCTTGGTGAAAATGTTGGTGTTGCTCTAGACTACAATGAAGCCTTGTTGGCCCCTTGTTCTCGAATCCAAGGTCTCAACCTTGCTATCATTTTCATGCCAACTAAGAAAAAATTCTATTGGCCACGACTTCATTATGAAAAACATTATGTTACAATACCGGTAAATTCCAAGTGAAGTAGAAAAACCATAAGTTAACTAAAACCATCATGAGGATGTGGAAATATCAGTAATTCCTATCATGGTTGAATTGACTAGAGGTGTGGGATTTGGATTGTTACATAGTTACTCCTCAATACAAACCAGTTCTTCATGTTCTTCTACCCCTAACAAGATAACATATAAGAAACCTTATTCAAAGAAAATTTTAAAGATTTCATTTAATTTATTTTTTAAACAGACGGGTAGAGATTTACATTAACAAAAGTGGGATCCAACCCATACTGTAACAATTCTTCTAAAAACTAGAATTTCCAAAATTCTTGCAGGGTTGGGTTAGGACATGCACGATTAACTCAAAACCTTGCACGAGGACTCCCTACTACTGATAATTTGTTCCCATTCCATCTATCTGCTTTCCAAAAACCCATAAAATCCTGACATATTTGTAGCCCATCATTTCTTAACTTTTTAACTTTGTGTGACTTCTCGTTTTTCTTGGAGAATTACTTTTCATTCTTTTTTCCCACTTGAATCCATCCCAAATTTTCCATTGATTTTGGAAAATCACCTATCTTTGGAGAAGTTAATATTTTTTTCATGTGGAGAAATCAGAGAAACAATTAATTTACTAGTTTTATCTGTGACACCAAACACCTCTACTTCATTGTTTGTCATTACATGATTCATGGTTGATATTTCTGGTTCCTTTGGAGATTCATTCTTAGGCTTTGAAAATTTTAAACCTTGTTCTGAGAGGGACACATTGCAATGAACAAGAGGGGAATCCTCCTTTGAAATTGAATAATAATCATAATTTTCACCTATCCACCATTTCAGTTTTCGAAAGGAGTTTTTTTAGTTGAGCTTCCCAATTTCGGGACAAGATTTGAGAGTGTGCCCAATCTCAGAGCAAGCTCTACAATGAAATGAGACATTTTCATAATCCAAATTTTGCACCCATAAGTAACAAGGGCATGTTAGCTTTATTTTAGCAGGAAATCCTTCGTTGAAATCCATTTCCACACAACTATAGGCATATCTGGGTTTCAGATAATACTTTGTGTCTTTGCTTCAACAATGGAACTTGCCTAAGGTGTTACCAATAGAAATTAAAGTCGTTAAATTCCACTTATGCAAAGGAAGGTTAGGAAGTTGTACCCAAACTAGGGCTGGCAAAATTGATGCTGAGAGAGGATCAAAATAGGGGAACCGGGGTCGCATAGACTCAAATATGCACTGCCCCAAAACCAAGGACCAAATTTAGAGATAAGCACACGATCATTAGCTTTGTAAAAAACTATAATGAACAAACCTATTTCCAGAGGATATATATTCAGATCAACAAAGATAAGAGGCTTCCATTAACAAGTGATCCAAGAATGGAGGTCAACAAGCTTTGGCCACATGCCATTGAACCTACAATTCAAACTCACCTTCGAGAAAAGCTTAGCTTTGCTCAAGGCCTTAACCCCCAAAGAAACCTCAATCGAGGGATATTCGAAGAAAAGCAACACTAAAGAGCTAGAGGAGGGGGTTCAACAAAACACATGAAGAGGATTTCAGCAAATCACAAAAGGATAATAGAAGTGTCGACTGGCGAGAGCCTTCTTGACTTGGAGGAGAGCCACTCAAACTACCATGAGAAACAATAGAAGGCAAGGCATAGCCAACCAACAATAAGGCGGAGGAGTTAGAAACATCCATGGCCACGATAAACACATGCACAGAGGACGAAGAGACAACCGCAAAAGGAGATGATCTCATGTTCGAAACCGGGAGCACAAACATGCTATCAACTAATGAAGATAGCGAGACAAAGATATGTGACGAGGAAGAGGGCGGAAGAACGATAAAGCTTGTTAAATTAGAAGCCAAAAGAGCCAGGAATGCCTCCATCTGACTGATCTTGACAAGGGAGGAAGAAGCGGCCTGTAGGTTTTAACCCCGTACAGAAATTACCTGCATACAAATTCTAAATCACAGAAAAATAAACAATGCGAGAGCATAACACATAAAAACACATATGCACAGAGATTTTCCCTTGGATCCCAAAACCGGGACTACCAGCTTGATTT
>APFE031255974.1:163490-176883 GCA_000404065.3 Pinus taeda | reverse complement strand
AAAAGGTTCATGAAACAATCTATGGATAAACACTATCTGCATTAGTGGATAGTCTGCTACAAGGATAACTTATCTAACACTCACTAGTGATATCTATATAAGGTTTACTACAAGATGGATACTTATAGTAGGTTATGCTTATAATAAGCCAACCTATAGGACATACTCACATAATATAGATATTTTATGCTGTAAGGAAATCAGATGGGCAATATAGAGAAACAATACCACTTTAGGAGGGAAATTGAAGGGTCCAATCTCGACAACCACTCCCACCACCTTAATCTCAACTTATCAGGCTACTATAGGGTTGTTGGTTTCAACTACTACTCATTTTGATTAATTTTGGTCTACTTCTAGTCTAGGTCTACTTTTTATCTTCCCCCTTCTGTTGTGTTGATGAAACTTGTGTATCTTCATGATGGTCCTTCTAGTTGTAGTACTCGACTTACATTGCATTTCACTTCATCCCCTGAATCCTTGAGTCTATCGTGGTCTCTATTTGAGATTTATTAATCCCAAACTTTTCTTCCATGCCTCATCAATAGGCACGAGTTAGGAGGGGGGCCACCTACTACCAAGAATGGGTCCATAAGGGGAGTACAAGAATGCATCACTATCTAGAGGATGTTGCCTCCCACTTTGTGACCTCATGTTAGGACCCATTCATGAAGAGCTCATTCATGCTAAGGGGGAAGCTTCTTCTCACAAAATACCACTCTTAGACACGAAGTTTCATACTAAATGGATATATTAGATTCTCAATATAGGGCATATGAGAAGTTGTTTCAATTAATACATGAAAACAATTGATCTCTACTGTCATACATAATTTCTATTGGGATGTACTCTCTTGGACCGACACGAGCATCACGTGGATATTCTCCAATCCCTTGAGCATCTACATCGACATCTAAGGGACTTAAATAAAAAAATGGACAAGATTGAGAAACATCACGCCATCCTCCCCTTAGCAATAGGAACCTCTTGAGATACTAAAGAACCCATTTGAGTCGTTGGTTTGCACTTGAGCCCTTCTACCTAGTTTCTAATATATCTATTATTTATGATTCTTTTGTTAATAACACTTTCCACCTTAGTGTGAATATCTCAAATTTATATGCTAAATTTTGTATTTCCTAATATTTATTTATCTCATATTAAAAAATAATTTTTAGATTGGGTCCAATCTCCTTAAAAACTTAACTTTTCAACTTATCTTATAATTTCTAATTTTAAAGCAAAATAATTTATCTTATAAATATATTAAATTAATTAATTTTAATTTAATTAAAAATTTTAATTTCAATAAGATAATATGTCTTTCCACGCACATGCAGATATTTAATTATTACGTTCAAGTTGAGAAGCAAAATCTCATTGTAGTAAAATTATTATAGGTCTGTTTAATATGATTTCCCATATCATGATATCATTATTTTCATTTTCATGGATGGTCTCTAACTCACTTATTTATCTTAAATATAATTCACTGGGTACAACGAAGTGAGATACGCTTAAAATGTTGAAATTTTAGTTAATTTTATGGAGATATGTAAAGTTTAAAATGTTGGATATATTTTAATAAAAAATATTTAAATTTATAATTTTATACCAATTTTTTTTAAAATAAATAATTTGGTATTTTATATAATTAAATAAATAATTAAATTAAAAATGAATAAACTTAAACTTTAAAAAATTAATCCATTCTGAATTAATCCATTCTGAATTTAACTTTTACAGTTTCAAATATATTTATACAAAACTTTCTAAAATAAAACATCGAATAAAAACTACCCAACTTATTAAATTACAAGTATATTAAAATTAATTGATTAATATATATTTACCTAAAGGCGAAGAAATCCAATTGGGTGGTTTCATGTCATATGGTTTGTTTCTATTTTTAATGGTGTATTATATAATAGTAATTGCACCGAGAGGTGCAAAGAACACTGATAAGAGGAGTGGAGGGAATGTGGAAAGGAATTGTTGTTGTGTGTGACATGTAAAGTTGCAACAATGATGTCACCTTATGGGGCATGCAATGTCACGTTAAAGGGAACAAACTTTCTAACCCGTGCACCTAAGGAACCACTCCGGTCCTTGTAATCAAAGTGCATCCTCATAGCGTCTGTTCCTACAACACAACAAGACGACTCACTTTGATTGCAAGGAATGGAGTGGTTTTTGAGGTGCCAAGGTTAGAAAATTCCTTCCCTTCCTCATGGCATTGCACGCCCCATAAAGTGACATCAATGTTGTAGCTTGACATGTCATGCAAGACGACAATTTCTTTTCACATTTCCCTACTCCTCCTAGCAATATTCCTTTGCACCTCTCAATGCAATTATTAGTTATTATTATATGGTGTTAAAACTGAATCTGCATGAGGGAAATAATATGAACTCATTGACTTAACTTAATGAATATTTTTCACACAATGTATGACGTTTTTGCTTATTTTAAACTACTATGATATATGCACTAGGGATATAATATGAACTCATGACTTGATGAATTCTTTTGAGATAATCCGTGAAATTTTTTATTATTTTAGACTACTATTTTATATGAGAGAGTAAATATTATAGGTTTTAAATTAATTAAAAATATATAAATTCACAGTATTCTAACAAGGTGGTATAAAATAATTGTTATATTATTTTAACAAAAATAGAATATATTAGTTATTTTTGTAAGGTGTTGAAATTTCTTGTGTATTAAGGATATGAACCCATACATGTAATAAATGCTTATGAGAGAATTTTGTAAGTTATTATTTCAAAATTTAGTCATTCTACAACGTAGTATGAAGGGATGTGTAAGTTTGTTAGTTCATTCATGCCTCTTTAAAATAAAAAATAAAAAATAAAAATTATGTTTTAAATAGAAAAATCATGTGTGGATAAGATGCTTAAATGTCATACTTTTCAAAAATATTTCAAAAAAACATTTAAATTAACTATTTGAGGATTTATGTTAACTAATTTATGTCGATATCAACTTCATATATATTTATATATAGAAAAAATAATTAAGTTTTTATGGTTAAAATTTTTATTTGGTCCTATATATACTCTATTTATCATTCAAAAATACAATTTAAACCAGAAAAAATAACACATTGTTTTTTGCACTCTAAAAAAATTTGCAAGTGAAGAAATTTGATCCCTCTCTACTCATGTTAGATTCATACTTAAGATGGATATATGCTGATTTTTAAACTAAGAAAGTTGGTAGAACATGCCATTTGTCTTTGATAAGTCTAGAGTTAACTGAAGGGAGTGCCAAGATGCTCGTCAACTTAATCATTCACATATATGTTGTTCGAAAGGCAGAGAAGACAAAGCATAAATTCACACATAAAACACGAGGTTCGACTCTTCTATTGATCACACAAAGCACGATGCTTACAATGAACCCAATGAAGAGTATTTATCCTCTTCCAACTAGTGACTTGCCTAAAATATCTTGACATGCAACCACATGAAACTACACACTAAAAATCATCTATCACTTAACTTAACATGACTCAACACTCAATCACTCATTTAACTGACTCTCTATGTTTAGCCAACTCATGTAGGAGTAATTATCTTATTTTAACATTCCCCCTTAATTACGACTGCTAAACTAAAACATGACTCATGACAACTCAAACATGCCTACTGGTCTATGTCTCAGCTAGGCTTACAACACCCAAGTTTCTTCTATGAAACTCAAACACATCTTGTGCTAATGACTTAGTAAATATATCCACCAATTGATCACTAGATTTACAAGGCTTCAAGTGAACTTCTCCATTGCTCACAAGTTCTCTAATAAAGTGATATCTAGTATCAATATGCTTTCTCTTTTGATGAAACACACTATTCTTGGATAATGCAATCGCTGAGGTGTTGTCACAATAAATTGTTGTTGATCCTCGTTGTTTCTTCTTGAGTCCATGAAATACTCTTCTTAACCACAGTGCTTGACATGTTGCTGCTACATATTCTGCTTTTGCTGATGAAAGTGTCACAATGGGCTACTTCTTAGATGCCCATGAAATCACACATGAACCAAGATGGAACAAAAAACCAAAAGTTCTCTTCCTATCATCCAAAATTCCTACAAAATCGATGTTTGTGTATCCAATAAAATCCTTCTTTTTTGTGCTTGCATACATTATTCCACAATATATAGTTCTTGCTATGTATCTCATAATTCTTTTTCTTGCACTCCAATGTGTGTCTTTTGGAGTCTCCATAAATATGGAAATCAAACTCACTCCATGCATGATATTTTGTCTTGTAGCCTTGAGATACATGAGACTACCAACCAATCTTTTGAATAGAGTTGGATTGACATCTGATCCTTCATAATCCTTGCTTAACTTTGTACTTGTTGCAACTAGTGTAGGGACAGGTTTGCAATTTTCCATCCTGAATATTTTCAACAAATCTTTGGCACATTTATTTTGACAAATGAAAATTCCTTTATCAGATTGCTCAACTTCTATGCCAAGAAAACATTTCATGAGACCAAGTTCTATCATCTCAAATTCTTTCATCATGGTTGCTTTAAATTTATCTATCTCAAAATCACATGTAAAAATCATGTCATCAACATATAAGCAAACAATCAAAATCTATCCATGCTCATTTACCTTTGTGTACAAGGTAGGTTCAATGTTACTTCTGCAAAATCAATTCTTGATCATGTAGCTGTCAATTCTACTATACCAAGCTCTAGGCACTTGCTTCAGTCCATAGAGCACTTTCTTCAACTTGTAAACTTTCTCTTCACTACTCTCAACTTCATATCCTGGAGGCTATTACACATAAATTTCTTCTTCTAGAATTCCATTTAAGAATGTTGATTTCACATCCATCTGATATACTTTCCACTTATTTTGAGATTTTGTGGCTAGAACTGATCTTACAAGATCCAATCTGGCTACTGGAGCAAACGTTGCTCCAAAGTCTATTCCTGGTTGCTGCGAGAATCCTTTTGCTACAAGTCTTGCTTTAAATATGTCAATTTCACCTTTCTCATTCAACTTTGTCTTGTACACCCACTTCACAACAATGAGATTTTTGTCCTTTGGAAAATCAACCAAATCCCATGTATCAAGCTTTTCAATAGCTTAAATTTCCTCATCCATGGCTTGCACCTAATTTTCATCTTTAATTGCTTCTTCAAAAGAAGAAGGTTGGAATGAAAATAATGCAAAATTTGAAATAACATCCAAATCATCATAAACATCTTTTTAGACTTCTCATCCTTTTGTTACCATTGCTTGATTCATCACCTGATTGACTCTTGGGAGAATCACGATCTACTGATCTGCTTGAAGATCCATGCTGCTCTGAAAATCTTGGACTCCTTGTTGGTGTGTCCCTATTTGGTGTCTTCACCTGTGATTCTTGCTGCTCCTTTTCTGCTACATCATCTTCTTCCATAGTGGCACTTGTGCATCAACTGTTTTGTCTACAGCTCCATTGCATGACTCTTGTTCTTTCAACACAACATCTCTGCTAATTATCATCTTCTTTGTGACAGGGTTATACAATTTGTAAGCTTTTGATTGCTCACTATAACCAGTAAATATGAAATTTGCACTTTTATCTTCCAATTTTCCTCTTCACTCCTTAGGCATGTGTGCATAAGCTACACATCCAAATACTCTGAGATGAGATACGTTGCAATGCATACATGACCATGCTTGTTTTGGTACTCTGTTCATAACACTCTTTGTAGGCGATCTGTTGATCACATAAATAAAACATGCAACTACTTCTGCCCAATACTCATTAGACAAGTTTCTACCTTTCAACATGCTTCTTACCAAGTTCATAATTTTCCTGTTCTTTCTCTTTGCTACACCATTCTACCACGTTGTGTACCTGGTTGTAAACTGTCTTTTGATTCCATGTTGTTTGTAGTAATCATGGAATTCCTTTGAATCATATTCTCCACCATGATTTGACCTCAATACCTTGATCGGTCGATCACTTTGGTTCTTTGCTAAGGCTTTGAATTCCTTGAACTTTGAAAAAGTTTCAGACTTCTGCTTCAAGAAGTAAACCCAAGTCTTTCTACTATAATCATTAATGAAAGTGAGGAAGTAACAACTTCCACCAATCGATTGTGTCCTCATAGGTCCACACATGTTTGTATGCACTAGCTCAAGAGGCTGCTTTTCTCTGTTTGCAACACCCTTTGGAAAAATTTCATGGTGTTGCTTTCCCAGGATGCAACACTCACAAGTACTAGCAAGTTATTTGATGGGAGGTAATCATCTTACCATCTGTTTCCGCTACAACAATCTTAAACTAGAAAAGTGCAAGTGTCCAAATCGAAAGTGACATAACCAATAATCATCAGAACATGCAACTGTAAAAGAACTCACCTGACCACTGTAATTCATAATTAGAGGAAGGAATTTGTTCCTCGACATCTGCACCTTTGCTATAAGATGCTTTCTTGGGGGCTTTCCATATATAACACATTCTTGACCTTGAAAGATAACTCCATATCCTTTCCGTATCAATTGACCAACACTTAACAAATTATGTTTGAGACTAAGAACATAATATACCTCTGAGATTGTCTTCGGCTTCCTTGCTTGATCAAAATGTTGATAACTCCTTTGTCATCTACTTCCACAGTGTTGTAAGTCCCCAACTTTACTTTTGTTTTCACAGATTGATCGAAATTTACAACGAAATCCTTGTTGCCTATCATGTGGTTACTGCAACCATTGTCTACCAACCACACACTAGTAGAAGGTTCATGCATGGTATGGCAAGCTAGGAACATGGAGTTAGTACTCTATGTAGCGACATTAGCTCTTTGGTTCCCTTAATCAGCTGTTTTCTTCTTGCAATCACGAGCATTGTGACCAAATTTATTGCAATAATAACATCTCACCTTTGATTTGTCAAAACTTTGACCATTGTTGAAGCTTCTATAGTTGTTTCCACTTTCATGTTCATGTTCTTCTTGTCCATCTCTCTGACCACCATATCTTCCGCTTCGTCTTCTGCCTCTCATTCTACTTTTGCCTTGACCTCTGTCTCTTGAAATAGAAACCTGACTTTTGAAAGCAGTCTCTAAAGTGGAATCCCTATTTTTGTCTATCCTCGCCTCATGTGATAGAAGTGATACGATCAGCTCATCAACTGTTAATGATGCCAAATCCTTGGCTTCTTCTATGGTTGCTACCATAACATCAAATTTGGTAGAAAAATATATGAGGACCTTCTCAACCACTATTTGATCTTCAATTTCTTCACCATAAATATTTCATTGATTTACGACAATTATGACTTAATTCATGAAAGAATCGATGTCTTCTGTCTCCTTCATCTATAGACTTTCAAAATCTCTCCTAGTATTATGCAACTTAACAATATTGACTTTGGCCATACATGTATAGTTTGTTGCTAAAGTATCCCATGCTACTTTTGCTGAAGACGTGATCATAATCTTTTGGAACACTGCTTGGTCCACTCCCTGCTGGATAAGATGTAACGCTTGTGCATTCTTCTTCTTGTTTTCCTTCCATTTTTCCCTCTTTGTATTACTCAGAGCTTGTTCTTCTGTTGCATCCTTAGGTTCCGAAAACCCCAACTAGACATAAGCCCAGATGTCATGTGCCTGCAATGTGGTCGCCATCTTAATGGCCCACACATCATAATCCTTCCTTGTAAACAGTAAGAACTCGGATTGGAAATTTGAGAAAGCCATCTTTCTTCAAAATTTTCTCTTCAAGAAAAAAATTTCTCCTTTATAAACTTTGCAAAACTTTTTTTTCAAAAAAATGCCCTTTCAAAAAACTTATTATTTACTTTAATAATAATTTTTTTTCTTTTAAAAACATATATTTATATATATAGATAAAAAAAAAAACTTTAAAAATCCTTTTAAATATCTCTTTTTGAATAAATCTTTTTCAAAACCTCTTTAAAAAAAAACTTTTTAAAAAAAAATTCGTGAAGCCCTTTTATCAAATCAAACGCTTTTAAAAAAAAATTGTCACGAATTAAACAAAAAGTCAAACTTTAATAGGACTTAAACAAACCACGCGGGAAAAAACAACTTCGCACCATATAAGCCCCGTATTTATTAACGCGTCCCTTCTGGTGACGAATAGCGTGCTAACACTCCCACGGTGACGAAGGAGAGCGTTAGTCTGCTAACGCTACACCAACGAACGTGACTCGCGTGCATGCAAATCAACACAAGTCAATGCAAATCAATACAAGTCAACCACGAGTAACGCGGCTATCTACTGAGCTGTTATAACCATAGTTATTAAATTTGAATTCAAATACGGATTCGAATTCGATTCAATTTAATTCGGGAAAAATTCGAGAGTATACCTCTTATAAATATTAAGAAATTTTTATTTTTTTTCAAAAAAATGAAATAATTTTTTTGACTTATACAATATTACTTATTTCTAACATTAATCTTTTATGTTTATTTAAGATTATAAGAAAACAATGAAAAAAAATCAATCAAATTTATCAATATTGCAAATATAATAATATAAATAACAAAAAATCAAACCCAAAGTTTAATATAAAAAGGAAATATTGAATATTAAAAGTAAGCTTTAAGTGGTTAACGCATATCAAGAAACTTATATTTTAATCTCTCTCTTCCTAATCTAAATTTGTTCAGCAATAAATATCTATAGATTAATCATTATAGTGATCACAAAAAATGAACAGGTTAAATCTAATTCTATTCCAACAATTACAATGAACCACTATCATCCAATTTACTAATAACTATATTTCAAAGAAAAATAGAAAAAAACTATTTTAAAATTTTAAAACTTTTTGTTATATAAATTACCTTTCTCTTGAGTTTTTAATAATAATTTGTTTTTAAATATAAGATTTCTATAACGTTGCTTCTACAATTTTTAACATATAACTTAACCTTCCTTTTTGATATTACTCTTGGGAAAATTAAAATAATGCAGCAAAATATAAAGTTATATAGTTAATTTGCTGATTGGTAATATAAAGTTATATAGTTAATTTGAGGATTAGTGAGCTTTTATAATTTTTTTAATTAGCAAATCAGTAATGTATGAAAAAACAAAAAATAATTAGTTTTTATAATTTTTCTTACAAAAGAAGATGGTAATTTTTTTTATAGGAGGATTAATTAGCAAATCAGTAATTCTGGTATGAAAAAACAAACAAAATTTAAAAAATAAAATTTCTATATTAAAAAAAATTATAAAATGGCAAATTGTTTATAAAAAAGATAATTCCTACTTTTGTAACTGTGTAGCATTCATGGAAAATTAAAATAATGCAGCACAAGATAAAGTTAATATAAGGGGTAGTTAGCTTTTATAAATTTTCTTTAAAAAAATGAGCAAATTAGTAATTCATGTATGAAAAAACAAAAAAAATTATAATTATTATAAGGGAAAAATTAGAATCATTAATTTTTATATTAGAAAAATGACAAATTACTAAAAAAATAATTCTTACTTTACAAAAAATAGCAAATTTCAATCTAATATTAGAAAAATTATAAAATTATAAAGTGACAAACCTTAATTCCAAATCCATATCTACTGTACAAAAGAATAGTAACAAATCCATATCTTTATTAGGAAAAAATTTAATAAATTTTCATTAAAGTTTGGAATATCATGATTGTTTATATATATGGAAAAAATTATAAATTTCCTAAGAGATATAACGTAAAAAAATATTTGTATTAAATTTTATAAGATCGAATTTTATCTTTATGGAATCTAATTCGAACTCAATAACTATTCTCAAAACACACTATCAAACTGAATCAAAATAATTGAGTGTCAAACTGAAATTTTGTTGGTCGTGTTTGACCTGGAAATTACCCTGTAACTCAAATTCGATACCCACCATATGTGTGTTCAAGTATAAATGTTACCAGAAATGGGACGGTTGCCACCGTTCCCCGTAAAAAACCTGTAAAAAACGGGACAAGAAGGAAACGCCGTTTTCTACGGTCGTTTTAGTTAATGGGTGCATATATTATATGGGAAATCTTTTACAGGTCATTGTTAGCTCTTTTGCAGGTGGTTCACAGTCTGTATTTTCATTCTTTACTGTAGATTTCATGCATGTATTCATTCAATAAACTAGAGGCCTATTAAGTATATAAAAAGTGGTTTATTATTGTACTTTTGTTTTTAGTTAACCATAAAATGCATAAAAATGTATACACTATATTAGATTTCATGCATGTATTTATTCAATAAACTAGTATTATTGTCTTTTTTTAGTTAACAATAATTAGCTGAATGTTCAAAATGCATAAAAATGTATACGCTTAATTGATTAGAAGGTATAAAAATGTATATATTTAATAGTAAATTTGCTGAGCATCAATTTTGGTATTTAAATTATTTAGTTTTTAAATACAAATTTAAACTAGAAATTTAATTAAAGCTATATGGAAAATGAAACTAATTTTATATTTTTCATTTATATTTTCATTTTTCTCTCCCTTTTTCATACCGTTATCATTTTTCGATTCATTTCCCATTTCTCATTTCATTTCCCGTTTCTGGTTTCTGCTAACATAGATTCTAGGTATACATCATTTAAGTTTGAGCAGCCGAGATGTCACTTATCTCTGCACATATAGCTACTCATTATAACTGGATAGCTAATACAATGTCGGGACAATCATTCAGGCCTTTAAGGGTTTAACTATGGATGGAATCATAAAGTGACAGCTTAAACCTAGAAATTCTTACACGTAAATCTAGAAATTCTTATCATTTGAGTTTTCACTTTAAGTTGTTTATTTATTAGTCCCTGCTTCCAGCATAGCAGGGACTATAGCGTTCGATCTAGCGTTGACCAGGTATTAGTTGCCGTTGACCCCACTATTCACTGAAATTTAACCTAAGGTGTGGGCATTTGAATTTGGTGCAATGGCATTTTAACCAAACTTTTCACTTGCACCTCTTATTGGAAACCTCACTTGTTTCGAGGCACATTACTAATGTACACAGTTATTTTATCCAAAGTCCGGTTGCAGGAATGTTGAGACATTGCTTTTATCCAAAGTTCGTTTTCTGTGACCAAATATTGGGACAAATGATTTATCCCGAGTTTTTTTCCACCTACAACAACTATGCATGTAGATTGCCACGGTTATCGACCAAGAAGCCGGAAGCCCACCACTTGCAGTGCATGTACGCCGGAAGCCCGCCACTTGCAGTGCATGTACATTGCCACCACCTGTAGCGCATGTGCATTGCCACTTAGAAAATCACATGGATATTGTGAAGATGTGCAAGCAGACATCTCACATTCTTTCTTTTTGTCAACTGAAATCTCATCTTTCTACTGGTTTTTTTTAAGCCCAACGCTCTGTTTTTCACGTCCACAGTTCGAATCTCCTCAGCTCAAGTGTTTGGTGATTGGCATATCGAAGGAAATACGTTCTTGCCCACTCTGTATACACATTTTGAGACGGAACAGTTCTCGTGCTTCGTCATGGAATATTGCAAAGAGTTCAAGCTTAATTCATTGATAAGGTGAGTTTCTTAAATTTTTTCTACCAAAGATTTATGCATTTGACGGATTCAGATTGACCTAATGAAAATATAAACTTAGGCAGAGTTTAACTTGTTTCTGGTGTGTAATCTTCTCATTTTTTCTATTTTCGGAACTAGAACCTAGTTTAATTTTTGCGTATCTTGAAATTCTGTCTTTCGCATATTCATATACTGTTTATTTTCAAAAAAGATGGAGCTAGTTTTGATATTTGCCATAAAATTTTACTCATAAAATTGGTTTTCAAAATTTGAGGAATAAATGGCTTCCCCTTAGAGATAATTTTTTGCATTTTTTCAGTAAATTTCTTTTATGCCTTTTACTTTTGAGGCCTACTGAACCGGAGTTGAAAACGTGGGAAGGGTTCTCTTCGGAGTCAGTTTTTGTTGGGCAAAGCAACATGCCCGGTGGAAAGGGTTCTATTCGGAGTCAATTTTTGTTGGGCAGCGCAACATGCCCGGACGGTCTTGCCTGCCGACATTAATTAAATATTTCATCTACGGCACCACGGAGCCCTAATTTTTCGGCAATTTGCGTTTTCCCGAATTGATATTTGATGTTACGTACATCACGGAGGAGATTGCATATGTTTCGACAGCGCCAGACTGCCAAGCGGTTTTCCGAAGCGGCTGTAAGGTATAAACCTTCTTGAATTGCAGAATATTTAGTTTTTCCCTTTATAATATATTTGTTTTGCTCTGTGCTTACCGTGTGTATATGTACAAAAATGTGTAGATAGTTTTATTAAATTCTAATTCATGTATAATTATTTAGTTAGGCCAGGGATTAGAGATAGAAGCTATAAATAGAATGTTTAAATTTAAATAATTAGATCAATTTTCAGGTCTCTAAGTATGTTAATAGGAAAAATCGTTTTGTGGATTTTTATTGTGTGAATGTGTATCCTGACGAATGTAAATAAGGATATCTTCGTCCACATATAAGATATACAATATGCCGAGTTATATATATATAAAATCAGTGCATAGCACATAACGCACATAAATATCAATATTGATTTAGATTCCGTATGGAAAAATAGTTCATTAAATTTAATATCTGGTGTGTGATGGAAAAATAGTTCATTAAATTTAATATCTGGTGTGTGATGGCTGACTTAATATACTAACATTTTATGTTTTGGAGTTAAATTTTTTCCCTTTTCTCTTACTCCGAATCCGAAGTTCTATGGATCAGATTCAGCACATAACGCATATAGATACTAATATTGATTTTCATTTCGCATCTGAAAATATTGATTTTCATTTCGCATCGGAAAAATAGTTCGTTGAATTTCGTTTTTAGTGCGTCAATGGATACCTTGCGTCATACCTTGCGTCAGGTAGCCTTTTGTGTTTTAGATTCAAACTTTTTCAACTGTTATACAATCTAAGTACATATGCATAGAAATATTAATATTGATTTTGAATTTGCATGAAAAAATGGTTCATTGAATTTTATATTCGGTATGTCACTGCATATCTTGCTTGGGTTAAAATTTTTCCATTGACTTTTATATTCTGTATGTCAGTGCATATCTTACCTGAGTTAACATATTAGCATTTGTGTTTTGGACTTGAAATTTTTAAGTTTGATGGTGTAGCGTGTCTAGCTTATGCTTGTGTGGGCGCTTGGAGAATCCTTGTTAGTGCATATCTTACCTGAGTTAACACATTAGCATTTGTGTTTTGGACTTGAAATTTTTAAATTTGATGGTGTAGCGTGTCTAGCTTATGTTTGTGTGGGCGCTTGGAGAATCCTTGTTACTGGACACGTATGAAGTTAAATATTTTGAGCAGGCTCTGCGCGCATATATA
>APFE031255974.1:113155-163242 GCA_000404065.3 Pinus taeda | reverse complement strand
CTTTTCTCGCTTCTCATAGTTGTTGGTAAAACTTTGATGAAGATTAAGTTTTGTATGATTTCAGGTTTAAAAAAATATGGTAAAATTTTGATGAAGATTAAATTTTGTATGATTTCAGGTTTAAAAAAATATAGGTTGCATTTCTAGTTTAGTGATGGGATTTCAAAATTTAAACTAGAAACCACTGTACAAGTATCTTTCTTCTGATCTTTTTATTTTCAAAACCAAGCCTACTCTTCCCACAGGCGATTTTTTTACTTTAGTTTAAAATAACTTGTAAGAATATTTTTTCTTTACTTCAAAATAACTTTTGAGAGTTGCCTTTACTTTACATTCAAATAAGGGTCACCTTTACTTTACATTCAAACAACTCACAAAGGAGTGATCTTCCTTCGAAATAAGGTTTCACAATAATCATTTTCAAACAATTCACAAAGGAGTGCTCTTCCTTCGAAACAAGGCTGCCATGCACTAAAATATTTTAACAATCTTGAAATATATGTTTTACACAAATTACACATTGCACGAACTATTTCAGTTCCATTTCAAATCCCATTTCAAATCGGACAGTATACAATCCATTTGTGTTGCCCTTGCAGACCTCGGGCAGGGACTACTGCCACGGCAGTGGCTGCTTGTTTATTTATGTAAGTTGTATTTATTTATTTAAGCTATCCTTTGATACAAAACTCTTAATGGAACTTTAAGTTGGGAATCCAGATAATCCAGATAAGCTTTGGCATATTAACTTATAACTCAAACCTTGATATGGAACTTTTATATTTGCATATTCTAATAAATAGAAATCTAGATGTTCTTCCAAAGTTTAACTATACTTAGTCGAGTAGATTGGAACTTTATTAATATCCATATAGGTTGAGATCTTGCACATACATTAAGATATTGCGATTCCAATTTTCTCAAAATGCAACTTAAATGAATTTTGGATTAGATATTTGATAGCAGGTTGATGTTGAAATTTTTAAAGGAACTTCGAAGATTTCGAACTTTTTGATGTTAGAAATGTTTCATAAATATTTTTTTTAAGGATAAGTTAAATTTATATATTATTTTTTTGTTATTTTATTTGTGTAGATTGAACTATGTTGGATTTAATTTGAAGGTTAATTTAAATTTTAAATAATTTTTAATGGATATGTTAAATTTAAAGTCATAATGATAATTTGTGGAGGATTTGTAGAGAATATTAAAATTTTTTACATTTATAATAAATCATACTATCAACACAAAGGTTTAATTTCAAATCTAATAAGAAAACAAGAGTATAAATGTCATTAAGTTAAGTGATGGAAAACAAACAACCACCGAACATATCATTTTGTTAATTCTATTTTCTAAGTCAAGCACATGTGACAATAGTCAGGTTTGAAAGTATTAACTTAAATATCACTTCAAATCCAACTATATGCATTCCCTTCACTCTTTCGAGTCCATTTATTATGTTTGGTTCTATGCTTCATTGATAGTTTTTATTTTGAACAATCAAGGCATCTTGACTCCCTTTTACATATAGGTGCTTGATTGATCATTACAACTTTCTTTAAAGAATCAAGAAAACCATCATTTTATGGCTTGGATTCAAGAAGGTGAATTGTAGCCAACTTCATTCCACATATCTATTATCTTTGCATGTTTGGGTTCAAGAAGGTTAATTGTAGCCAAATTCATTCCACATGAATCGATGTCTTGTCCAAAATGCGTACTTATAATACTTGTATGGAGTCCTACATTGGAATTCATACAACTGTATCTCGTGATGGTTTCGTTGCTGCATGAAAACAAATAGCCACCTCTTCTCTAAATAATAATATGGATATCAGAGACCAACCCATTTTCTTGTCATTCCTTACCCAAGTAGAAGAG
Source organism: Pinus taeda (assembly GCA_000404065.3). Taxonomy (NCBI): domain Eukaryota; kingdom Viridiplantae; phylum Streptophyta; class Pinopsida; order Pinales; family Pinaceae; genus Pinus; species Pinus taeda. The sequence goes on along the minus strand of APFE031255974.1, from coordinate 161,358 downwards.
TTTCTCATCACGTGATTGAGCCCACTATTGTAAGTTAGAATTCCCGAAGTGCCTAATACAAATATAGTGGCAACACTATTAGTTTCCCACAAAGCATTGACACAATCACTAATGACCTCTCGTGCAAACTTCAAGATTCAGGCATTTTGGTTTTTAGAAGGCATGGAATAGAGGGAAAATATTATCATTATTATGTCACCAAATCTCATGTCATGGATTCTCTTCTTTACAAGATATAGCATGATAGGTACTACAAGGATGTTCAACTTGACCATCCCTTAATTGTTGTGGTTCCTACTATACCTACAAATATCTCTGCTCAACTACACAACATTTTTTGATATATTAAATTACTTCCTATGTACTACCTCATTGTGCACCATTAGGTGTTGTAGTATTTATAAACAAGAGCCAAGGAAATATCATGCAAACCATTATTGAAGCCCTTTGATACCACCTCCAAAATTTATCAATCAACGAGCTCAAAGCATGCTATTTGATTTGGGACACATCTATAAGGGACCTAAGGGGACTATAATTCTCACAAAAGAGAAATAACAAAAATGATCACATAATTAGGGTGTCCCACATTGTTATTCACACTTAGTGCAGTGGATAAAATATGGTAGGAATAACATGCTCTATTAGGAAATGCGCCACCTTTTAACTCACAGATGACACAACTATGGTGGATGCCTAATATCATTCAATGGCCTCAAATTATTTCTCTATACTTGTAAGCATAAATTTAGATTTGAAATCTTCCACGAAGAGATTCTACAATAATAATTGCACACATATGACTTTTGGTATAGGTATTGCCATAATATACTTTTATTCCCATGCATTTTATAAAAACTATTAAGTTGAAACACTCTGACATTATATCAATGGCTTCCAAGTAGATATGAATGGAAACACATGAACTTAGTACATCTTCATGACTTGTTATGGGATACAAGGTGCTTTAGACATCAAAAATTTGGATAGGGAATATCTTGTGGAAATAAGTTATGTTAATCCATTCTTTAACAAAAATGAAATATTTTAGCATCCTTGGAACATCCATTCTCCATTGACGATGACCTTGGTTTAAGTACAACAAAACCCCTTTCTTCAAACCCATTTGAAGACTACACATATTGATCTAGATTTAAACAAGAACGTAACAAATTACAGAGCTAACAATAAACATAGAGATGCAGGGGAAATAATACTTCATTTCATTAATGTAAAATACTAAAGTATGCTTACAAACAACAATGGAAATAAACCAGCTAGGGCGATGGTAGCTTATCTCTAAGACGATATGTGGCGGTTACATGCCTCTAAATTGTGTTACAATGAGGCTCGAAGGCCTATTTATTATTGACAAACAATGGAAAACCGGTAACATCCAAAAGCATAACCCTAGAAGATGAAACACCAAATTGTAGGCCTTGTTTGGATAAATTGGTACATCAACTTCCCAGGGTCGTAACTTGGGCATACGATCTTCGTTTTATGCGTATAATAGCTCGTTAGAAAGATCTATCTAAGCACTACAACTTTGGGAAGAGAAAAATCGATTCATGGACACATATTTCTCCCATATTTCCCAAAAAACATCATTTACGGCCTCAAAATGGCTTTGGAAGTTCAGGACCTGAAAAACTACTAAAAATAGTAAAATTGTGCTACAATTACGGAAACTGAAAAGCTAAAAGAGATAGTTGTGGGGGTCCAAGTGGGATAGGTGGGTGGCCACCAACATCCACCTCGATCATTCCTCCCCCCTTAGGAAGCAATGATCCCCATTGCGTTGAGTTCCTCCATCTACTGAACTTGGTCCCTGGTGAGTTGTTCTGTAATCTCGAATGTGTCTAGTAATGGTGGGAAGCATGGTCGAGGGTGGTACACATTGAACACTTGATGCAGGCAGAGGAATGAAGGAATGATGTTCTCCAAAGCATTATTTCCCATAGCCTTGTTAACGGTCTAACGACCATGTCAGAGTGGTATGAGCTTTCGATGGGCTCTTGTAAGGCGTTATTTCTGCAGATGCAACCAGACTTTGTTGCCTACCTAAAACTTGTGTGGTACCCCTATGGGCGAGGAGAATTTGTTCCTGTTTTCTTTCATGACCGTATCCCTTTTTGTTGCTACTGCTGCTATGTGGAGGAACCCTTTGCGGGGGTCATGGATGTGGCAATGATCTTCCCCTTACTTTGGGAGTGAACCAGATAGAAAATGAATTTCCTAGTGTGAGAGATGAGCTTACTTCCTTTCTTAGCAGTGATCAAAGAGGTGGTGGTAGGTGGGGCTACCTTCGGTATCCTATATAATTAATTACCCAAAGTAATAATAACAACGCGAGGCCTTGACTCATACATAGCATGTCACCTCCATAAGTATGGTTGGCCTAATAGTACATCACAAACATCAAGAGGTGCAAAAGCACACAATACCTCATCTGTAAAGAGCTTGATGCTGTAGGGAAGGTGGCACTACTGCCAGACTCGGAGATCTCATCCTTCGTGAAGCCACCTAATATTGTACGACTACGAGTATGGTGTAGTCGGTAGGCCCAACCGCTTCACGACCTCTGTTGAAATGATGTTCTCTTGTCTTCCACTGTCAACAATGAATTGCAGAGTGCTTGATGATATCATAGGAAAAGTGATGGTTCCTGAAAATCATAATGATCAATAGCCAGAACAACAACCACAACAACAAAAAACACCTCAAACACCTGAAACTGGTGCTAGAAGATCTACCAAGATAAGTAGACCCCCTGAATGATACTCTCCTTCATTATATTATATATTGTTGACTGATTCTGGTGAACCAAAATGTTATGAAGAAGCAGTGCAGGTAGAAACCAGGAAGAAGTGGGAGAAAGCATGAAAAAAGCAATGGACTCGTTAGCACATAACCAAACTTGGGACTTAGTCAGGTTGCCTGTAGGTAAAATAGCATTGTAGAATAAATGGGTTGACAAGTTGAAGGACGAAGATGGAGGTGGAAAAAGGTATAAAGCTAGACTTGTGGTGAAAGGGTTTGCAAAGAAAAAGGGTATAGACTTTGATGAGATATTTTCTCCTGTTGTTAAAATGATTTCAATTAGAACTATTTTAAGTCTAGTAGCAGCTGAAGATTTGCATCTTGAGTAGTTAGATGTAAAAACATCCTTTCTCCATGGGGATTTGGAGGAAGAGAGATATATGTAGCAGCCACAATGATATGAGGAAAAAGGGAAGGAGAAAGTAGTGTGCAGGTTAAAGAAGAGCTTATGGCTTAAATAGGCTCCAAGGTAGTGGTATCTAAAATTTGACAGGTTTATGTCTGAACAAGGTTATACTAGATGTCACTCTGATCATTGTGTTTATCTTAAAAGGAAAAATGATGACAGCTATATTATATTGTTATTGTATGTAGATGACATGCTTGTTGCAGGTTCTAACATGCAGGAAATAGATGCGATCAAAATAAAATTGGCAAACTCATTTGCAATGAAGGATTTTGGTGTTGCAAAACAAATCCTTGGTATGATAATAAATAGAGGCAATAAGGATCATAAATTAACATTGTCTCAAAGTGAGTACATTGAAAAGGTGTTGAAAAGGTTTAATATGAAAAATGCAAAACTAGTTAGTATACCTTTGGCTAGCCATTTCAAATTAAGTAAGGAGGAGAGTCCAAAGACTCAGGAAGAAATGGTTCATATGTCTAAAGTTTCATATGCATCAGTAGTTGGAAGCTTAATGTATTCAATGGTCTACACAAGGCCTGATATTGCACATGCAGTGTGAGTTGTAAGTAGGTACACGAAGAATCCAAGAAAATAACATTGGATGGCAGTGAAGTGGATTCCCAGGTATTTGAGAGGTAACAAAAATCAAGCATTTTTCTTTGGTGGTTCAAACATTGCTTTACAGGGATATGTTGATGCAAATATGGCGGGTGATAGAGATAACAAGAGAAGCACAATAGGGTATGTGTTTACTATAGGTGGAACAACTGTTAGTTGGGTCTCAAAAATGAAAAGTGTTGTTGCACTCTCAACAACAGAAGCAGAGCATGTTGCTGCTACAGAGGCGAGTAAAGAAATGATTTGGTTACAAAGGTTTCTGGATGAATTACGTAAGAAGCAAGAGTTGGGAAAGTTATACAGTGACAGCAAGAGTGCCATACATCTTGCAAAGAACTACGCATTTCATTCCAATACTAAACATATATAGCTCAAGTACCATTCCATACGGTTGGCGTTGGAAGATGGACAATTGAAGCTAGAAAGGATACACACTAGCCAGAATCTTGCAGATAATATATTAACAAAAGTTGTAACCAGGGAGAAACTAAGAATTTTCTCAGTTTCAATTGGTCTTCAAGTATGATGAAGAAGATGAGAAACAATCAAGTCCAAAGTGGAGTCATTGTCCAGCAAATGAAGCAGCGGTGGAGTTGCTATAATCAGTCTCCAAGTGGGAGATTATTGGGCGTGGAGCTTGATTATCTTCTGTATTCAAAGGTGCCACTGCATTGAACCCCAGTTCGTAATGGGGTGACAATGCTGCCCGTAAAATATTCGTTGCAAGGGGGGTCTGGGGGGGCGACTATGACCTTTGGGAGCCCCCCTTGGCGGGGGGATTGGGGCAGCGCCCCCGAAGCTAAGAATAGATGTAAAATTGCCTCAAAAAATGTTGTAATTTCGTAGTCAATCTGGGCCATTTATTAGGTGGAGATCGGATAATAGAAGTAATTTTTATTTTAGGGTTTTTTACCCTAGAAGGCAACTCCTTGCTATATATGATGGAATTGTATTGCATCTATATATATATGTATTCTGAGTGAGGAAGAGACACGAGATTGAGAGCGAAGAGGGAATTACAGTAGATCTGTTGTAGGTTGTATCTCTTCAGTTTGCTGGATAATCTAAAAGGAAGGATTGGTTGTTTCTTTCTAGACGTAGCCCAAACTAGGTGAACCACATATATTAATCTCTCTTGTTTTATGTGTTTTCTGTGTTTATATTTCTGCAATATTTTATGTGTTCCATTGCTCTCTAATATATAATTCTCTAACAGAATAGGATTTGTTATTTAGAGCTCCCTATTCTATTTGTTAATAATTTTCATGTTTTCTGCTGAAGTCAAATTAAGGAATTCTTAATTTCTCCTTAATTTCTGTTGAACCTTACACTTCTGCTATTTCACAATAATTCCTGAAAAGATCCAAATAGTGCAACCTATCTTGCCCTATGAAAACTCCTCTAAAATTTGATGCTAAATCTAGTTAAATCTTTAGACTCCATAGCCCAATGGAATTATAACACTTAAATCAACCAAACAATTCAAATCAAAACAATTGGCACAAACATTACTAGCCTAAAGTTCACATAAAAAAAAAGTTATATTTTACAAAGAGATCCCTCTCTGAAGCTGGCATAGCTAGATCCTAGCTTCCAAAGTGGTTTTAATGTTGTCCTATGTGTTTACTCCTTCAACCTTAAAAATAATAAATGATAGCAGGATGTCATCACACACCTATGGCATGGAAGGATGGTGTGTGATGCAATAGCATTGTATCCAACCCAACGAAAAGTTGATTCTAGATGCTTCTAGAAAGAACATCATGGTAGTCGTTGGGAAGGACAGGATTCTATTTGTTTTTTAATGTAATTTTCTTTAACTTGTAAGTCTATAGAGGGTGTGTTCTTGCCTAAAATGAGGTTCTCATCTTGTTAGGGTTTCAGGATTTTCTTTTTATAAATCTTCCTACAAGTATGTCAAAGAGGCGACCAAATATGATGTAAGACGTCAATGTAATATTAGGCCAAAAGAAGAGGGCTAGGAAATTTTTTGAGTCAAGTTGAATGGCATCAGGCCCAAAGAGGCCATATATATGTAATCATCCTTTTTTGTTATATAAACATCGTGTGTGTCTATTGAATCCAATCCTTGTCCATTTTTGGTGTGTGTTGTGTTTTCTTTGCTCGTCAACCACCAAAACCCCAACTAGAGAGAGAGCCAAAAGTATTCATAGATTGTAGCTGTCGCCTGAAAGGGAGAAGAGGAGAGGATGTCGGTGTAGAGCCAAAGGGAGTTGATTAGGAAGCTGGGCCAAATTATAAAGAAAATGTAGGAAAGAGTTATGACTAGCATGACTTCTGACTTAGGTGTGACCGAGTCGGTTGGTCGGGCCCTGCACCAAGTCAGTGTGTGAAAGAAATAGCGAAGAGAGGGAAGGGTCTGATCCCTGACCCGTTACATCATAGTTGCGACCGTAGGCTCATACCCAAAATTATTACACATCATTGAGAAATATTGAATGCTATGGCGAGATTTTTGTGTAGTCAGATCATGGTTTGGGATATCCATTACTACAGAAAAGGTAACGACTTCATTGTTGCACATAGTGAGAAGCGAAATATGTGTTCCATAATGCACAAGCTCTGAGAATGGAGCCACTAGGGGTCAAAATGAACAGACTGCAGGTTCAATACTGATCAAGTGGTATCAAAGAACATGACGAAGGGGACAACTTCTTGCAAGAGAATAAGAGAAGTTCTTAAGAGGTGTGCAACAAAGAAACTACCAAGAAAGCAATGGAAGCTTTAGAGGTTCCAAAGGAGGTGAACCAAGATGCCAAAAGTTTGAGCTAGTGGGGGAGAGTCAATGAGGTGTTAGTGAAGCCTATGGTTGCAACTCACTCAGAGATATATATATACAAAAAAGAAGACCAAGATTACGAATGAGCAATATGCAACAATGAAATGCATGATCACGGGATCATTAAATTTTTTAAGTGCGAGATTTTGATGTAGGAGAATCGACCTCACCCCATCCAAAAGTTAATTTCAGACACTTCTAGAAAGAAAATCATGGTAGCTATTGTGGAGGACACATTTTTCTTTATTTTTTAATGTGATTTTCTTTAATTTATAAGCCTCTAGAAGGTGTGTGTTGGCACAGAATGAGGTTCTCATTTTGTTAGGATTTTATGATTTTATTTTTATAAATACGCCTCCAAGTATGTCGGAGGGGTGACCAAATATGATGTAAGAGGTCAATGTAATACTAGGCCGAAAGTAGAGGCCCAAGAAAAACAATTGAGTTAGGTAAAATGTCATCAGGCCTAGAGAGGCCATATATGTGTAATAATCATTTTTTTTTATACAAACTTAATGTGTGTTTTTTGAATCTAATCCTTGTCCAATTCTTTTGAGTGTTTTGCTTTTTTTCTTTTCAGCCGCCCAAACCCCAACAAGAGAGAGTAAATATTCTTCATAGATTGTAGTTGCCACTTGAAAGGGAGAAAAAGAGAGTATGTTGGTCTAGAGCTGAAGAAAGTTGATTGGGTAGTCGGGCCATAGTATACAATAAATGTGGGAGAGAGTTATGACTAGCCTGACCTGTGACTTAGGTGTGACTTGGTCAACTGGTTAGGCCTTGCACTAAGTCAACGTGTGAAGGAAATAACAAAGGGAGGGAAGGGTCTAACCCTCGACCTGTGACATCATAGCCAAGACCGTGAGCTAAGACCCATAATTATTACGCATCAACGAGAAATGAGGAATGTTGGGTGAAGTTGAATACCACTATGAGATTTATGTGTAGTCAGAGCATGGTTTGGGAGCTCTATTGTTGCATGGAAGGTAATGAGTTCATTTTTGTAGGACATGAGAAGAGAAATTCGTGGGCCATAACCCATAGGCTCCGGGAATGGACTCACTTGAGGCTGAAATGAACAAACCTTAGGTTCACTACTCATTAATGTGAAATAAAAGTAAGTTAGAAAAAATCAAGTGCTTAGTGGTATTCTTTAACCAGTATTATAGGTTGAAAAGTATTAACTCCAATACTAGTTCAGCTCCAACTATCATGCACTCCCTTCACATTCAAGACCATTAATCATGTCTCGTCCTATGCTTGGTTCGTAGATTTCTACATTGAAAAATCAAGGCATCTTGACTCTTTTCCACATATTGGTGCTTGATTGACCATCACAACTTTCTTTGAATAATGAAGGAAATCATCATTTTATTACTTTTGTTCAGGTAGTGAAGTGTAGCCAACTCCATTTCACATATTTATTATCATCACATGCTTGAAATAACTAGGGCACCTACTTATAATCGAAGTTCAGGCGATGTAGTTTAGTTGACTCTATTACACATAAATATTAAAGACATGATCATGGGGATCTCTTTCATTACCTAGATATTTGGAGGTATCTAAATGATCTAAATTCTACAATATTTGGCACATAAGTAACAATCTTGGATTATTTTCCCTTAATGCAATGTAATGAGTAGCCTTGGATGTCTTTCTCATAATGTTCATATTGATCAATTGATCAAACTAAATGTGAAACCTTCAGTTCAAGCTAGTTTATTTATTTCGCTTAATTGCTATTAAAGTCTTTTTTAGTTTCCTTGAAGTACAAGTTTTGATTTTAAGCTAAGATAATTATTATATCACTTATAAGTGTATGAATTTTTTTCTCCTTTATCTAACCTTAAGAAAAGTTTCATTATAGCAATGGTACACATAATGAATTTCTTCCTTTAAACCCATTCATATCCATTCTACATACTTGTCTTGATATATTGATGTGGAAATATTGTGTGTAAAAAATATGTTTTTTCTAATCATATATCATTTTCTAGAAAAAAACATTTTGATATAATGACAATGATCTTAATAGAAAATAAATTACAAGGATTGAAAATGGTGAAGAGGAATTATGCTTATCCCACAAAATTTATATTGAAACAAAGGTCGCTAGAAAGATATGTGTTCTTCTCCCTGATGGAACTAATATTATACATAACATATATTTTTCAACCATTGTAGAGTATTTCACACTAGATAGAATTGAAAATGGATTGTTGGTTAAAATAAAAATCTTTTCTCATAGATCTACTCAATACAATAAGTATGCATTCTCATATACAATAATTGAGTATGTTTTACACTATTGAAAAATTTACCAACCACCTCTTAGTAAGTACCTTGGTTTTATCTATTTTGTAGGCATGTTATAATGATTGATCTCCAAGTGTTGACTCTAAAATTAGATATTATTTTCTACCCACAACAACACAATAGTGTACGTCATTATACCATGTAACCATTACAAACAAACAACACTCTCTTCTTGAGAAACCTAGGGTAGCAAGTATAGATCATTTCTCTAGCTTATGATAACTACTTGTAAATACATTTTTAATCTTTTATTATTAGGTTCTTATTTAGCTTGAATATTATTGTGTTCTCTTCATCAAACAATTACCAAAACATAAAGAACAATGAGACAAATGACAGAAGATATAGGCGATCATCCAAGGCCAAAACACCTGTAATCTTGAGAGGAAAACTCAGATGGATTATTCTTCTTATAGAATATTCAATTAACAAATTCAAAGACCTAGACTTAGATCCTTGACCAATAACCTTTCCAAGATCAATTCAAACTTTTCTCTTCTTGAAGTCAAACATAGTCAACTGCTGCAATTTCTCCTTCTTGACCTCGGCCCTGCAATACTAGATAAATTTTATTCTTGAAATCTTTGGCTCCCTATAGCTTCTTGCAATTCTTCCATGTGTGAAACAGAAAAGGTAGATTTGATCCTTCTTTTCCTTCATTGGGCAAGGTCTCTTCTCTTCCATATCTCATTCTTCAATTTAGTCTATTTCAACACCGTAATTCAACTTCTGTAGCAGGACTATAATTCAATCTCCTTTCTGCAATAAATGTCCTATGTTTGACTTGAACTTGTGGAGATATTTAAACCAAAAATAGTCCTTGAAATATGAAACTTTTTCTTCACTTTGTCTCCTTCTTCCTTTGTTTATTTAAGAGATCCTAGTCGAGTATTTCTTGTGTCTGATATTATACCCAAATGTGATTGAATAGTCTTATATATAACCTTCTAGCTCCTTTGACATCTCCCAACTTCTAGGATGACTTAACATATTAGGAAGACTGACTTGATGCATGCATTTTGAATTAATCTTGGAGGGTTTCTTGACTTTATTTGACTCAAATAAATTTCTTACAATATGTAACATGCCGAAATGGGTCTTCAATACATGACAAGAACTCTTTTGAATTTTATAGACTCAATGACAAATCCTAAAAGTTCTCAATGGGAGATTCACCTAAAATAAATTTCTCTTGAGCATGAAACCCATGCCTCAATAGCAATAATAATAAATTTATTTTCTCTTTTCAATGAATACATAAAATCAATATTACATAATTCATTATGAATACCAAACCTAGTTACATATTTCAACACTTCCACTTAACTAGGGAGGTATTCATAATTGATACAAGGTACTTGGACATTCTCAATATGAAGAATTATCATAAGAAGAGTTAGATTGGTAACTCATATATATAGTAATATATCATCTAGCATTGTCACATAACAAGGCCTTGATTAACAACTCTATCTCTCCACAAGATCAGAGCACAATGTCGGTGAGACCAATGATTTATAGACACCGTCATCATTGTCTCTCTCAGAACACACCCCACCCAGGTTCACATAGAGTATGTTCCAAAATGACTATTCTTATCTTCGATTCTCAATCCTGAAAGAATATTGGTCCGCTACAACTACTCTTATCTTGGATGCCATATCACATCCTAAAAGAGTATTGGATGTCATATGCTTACCCAATCCTCCATTCTACCTTCCCAAGTGAAGACAATAATGATGTGCCTATGTCTCCCTCTTAACTAGGGAGGATATACCCATTCCAATGAAGTAATGTACCCATTCCTATAAAAGGAATGTACCTAAGTTCCTTCTTAACCATGGACTTGACCATGCTCCCTCTTAACTAGTGACTTATTTCTAGTAACTCTCTAGGTGAGATCATGAGACAACCAACTACTTATAGGACTCCTTCTTTTGATGTCATGAATTTATTCTTTGTTATGGAGCCTACATCTTTTGGTACATCTTCGTAGGGAATAGACCGTCCATCACTTTCATTTATGAATCATGTTAGTCATGCCATATTTTATTTCATCAGAAAGTGATCCATTATTTCATATCTAACCTTTCCTTTATACCTTGCTACCTTCTTCACACCATGTTTCCTTTAGGATCTTCCATCCTACCACATGAATATTAGTTGTAGATGAAGTATACACTCTTCCTTTGGTAGCCTTGCATTAGCCCATCCAGATATTGTTCAAAATCCAGAATGAACATTAAATCAAACATTATGGGAATTTTCAGGTCTAAAATGGGCCTCCTAAGGAAATTATAAAATAATAGTAGAAATAATAAAATAAGATTAGATTACATCATCAAATTTTAGAGGGAAAAAATAAAAAACTATTTTTCAACTTGTATTTTCAACTTATCTCCATATGGGTTTAATCAAATTTTGAGAAGAAACACTTGTTAGATGCAAAATTTGATTCCTCATCCAAGTAGTACCCATGTTTCATACTTTCGATGGACCCTACTACATGAAACATGAGAAATACATGAAAAATGTGATTGAAATCATGTTTTTTCATGTATTTCTCATTTTTCATGTAGCAGGGTCCATCAAAAGTATGAAACATGGCTACTCTTTGGATGAGGAATTAATTTTTTCATTCAACGAGTCCTCCCACTTGAAATTTGAGTAAAACTTTAGGGAGATAAGTTGAAAATATGAGTTGAAATAGTAGTTTTATTATTTTATTTACCTTTTTACTTCAAAATGGTGAATCATCCCCCATGGTTGACATCATCATCTTGAATCCTATTAGTTCTTATAAATTTTATTTTGGTTGTACATTTTTGTTAGGAGGCCCATTTTAGACCTCAAAATTCCCCTAATGCTTCCCTTTGTGATGGTCTTTTCATCATGACATCTACTTGTTGTCACATAAACATCCTGCGTTCGTATTGACACATCTCCAAAAAGGTATTACATGTCAAGGGTTATCTTCCTTTCTAGACTTCATCGAAGTCTTCATACCTTTTCCGAGTAGATTTCACGACCAATTCTTTTAGTCATTAGATGTTGATTTCCTTTTTCATAGTTGCATCTTTCATGATATCTCCTTACTTTCTTCACATAGTGTTCCCCGGGGAATTCGATTCATAGTTATTTTATCTTTATCAACCACCTCATATTTATAATGAAGAAATATTATGTTGATTTCATCTAGTTAATATGTGAACCATGCCTTCATGCATCCTTTCAAAGGACAATATCATTCTCTTGATTATGCTCACGAGGTAAAGCATTTATCCTTGTTACCTGTAACTATATGACATGACTTAATTTTATTAAATATAAACATACATACCTCATTTTCTTCCTTTAGGTCATAAAAACTTCCTTCAACAACTTCCTTGATTGAAAGAACTTCAATCACCTTAACCTGCTTCACTTATTTTGACATCAAACCATCATTCCATGAATTCCATACAAGTTTGAATTCCGAGTGAGACACTTGCTTCTTTCAGTAGGTGAAACTTTCAATGAAGATTCCAATGGAGGATCTTGATCATCCTCATCCCGCAAACACTCCTTTTGAATGATGTATGATGAGCTCTACACTAGAAGACTTTCTTCTTCCCATAAGTACTACTTATGCTTCTAATAAAGTTACCAAGAGCTACATCCTTTTATAGGTGACTACCATAGACTTCTATTTGAATCTACTATCTTTCATGATTTTTATGATGATGACATGAGCTATTATTCCAATTGTATGATTTCATTTTTAATGTGATGCATCCCATCACTCTATTGATTGTAATTTATTGACCATAGAAAAGATTCTACTTCTCCTTTCTATCCATAGAATAGAGTCTATATAGTTACCTCTTTTTAGTGTGTTTCTCAATGGATCAACCCATCCAACTTTACTTCTTGTACCTTTGATATAACTTAACAAGTACCCGAAGAAAATAATACAATACCAAAACATGATGCCAAGATTTCTAGGGTTTTCATGCAATCGAGAGGTCATCCTAAGGCTTCTAAAGTTCAAACTCTAGATTAGATTATATTCCCTCTTTATGTCATGCTTAGGCTCATTTTACCTATAATATTGACAAACCCTAGAATGATATCTTCAACCCAATATATCTTAAAAATATACCATACATACGTTATGGTTATTTACCTTTTTGGGGTGACTTGCAATTCCAGATACCATCTTCATTGATGTGATTTTGGGTGTGAGATATTCTTTCTACTTCTTCCAAGTAAATATTTGATCACCATAAAGACCTTTTTCACTAATCTTAGATCTATATTCCTATAGCTTCAAATCTATTCATAAAAGTGATATTTCTAAGCATATCATTGTTTACAGTTTCGAAATTTGCTTGATGACTATATTGCTTCAATTATGCTTCCTCAAATATTTCAAACTTCATTACAGTGATCAAATATGTATGAGATAGGTGATTGTCACATGAACTTCATCACCACATGATTTGAACTTGTAAGTATAGTAGAGTAGTGATTTCAAAAGCACATATCATTAAAGATGAGATCTATGCTATCAAAAAGATAGAGAGATATATATTTTAAACTTTTAATGATTTTGAATACTTGATAGAGATCCACCATATGTATGACCTGTAGGGTGATATGATCTCAGAATATGTAGATTATTAAGGTTTGATTTCATGTATCAATAGTTCAGACTCTCATTCCCTCTTGTTATTAACTTTGGACTTCAAAAGATCTTAGCAATTTCCTCTTTGTTTTCAACTCCTTAACTACAACTTCGACATACTTGAAGCTTTTCAATTTTTGGTCCTTGTCACAAAAATCCTAAACCACACAAGTATGATGAAAATATTAGCCTTATTATTTTCTTGCTTGAATTTATTTTTTTCCTTGTAAACGTAGTCCTTGAAAATAGTGCTTATTGGAATCAATACTCAATTATTTGATAGTGTTGCAACTCAATTTCCTAAAAAAATATTGTAGAACTCTAAGATTCTTCGCACATGTGAAGAGTAGGAGGCCCAAAACAGTCCAACATCTTTTTTTTCTTCTTCTTTTCTATCAAATAGGTTTATTTTCTTCCTTTATCGCTCTTCTAGCTTATACTTGGATGCTTGATTGGTTCCTTCTTGATGAATATGTCTTCCTTGAAGATGATAATGTAGTCATTTCCTTGGAGATGAGAGGATATTATTGATGCTTTGATTCATTTGATAATCTTCTAGAAATTTGGTCCTTTGATGAATTTCCCATACTTGACTTGTCACCTTAGCTCTGATACCATGTTGAGAAATCTAGGGCAACAAGTATATATGATTTCTCTAGCTTATGATAACTGCTTGTGAGTATTTTTTAATCTTTTCTTATTAGGTTCTTATTTAGCTTGACTATTGTTGTGTTCTCTTCATCAAACAATTACCAAAACATAAGGAACAATGAGACGAAGGATATAAGACATATGCGATCAACTAAGGCCAAAACTCTCCAATCTTGAGAGGAAAACACAAACGAAATCTTATTCTTATAGAACCTTCAATTAAAAAATTCCAAGACATAGACCCTTGACCAATAACCCTTCCAAGATCAAGTCAAAATTTTCTTTTCTTTAAGTCAAACATAGTCAACTTTTGTAACTTCTCCTTCTTGACCTCAACCTTGCAATACTAGATAGATTTCCTTTGTGAAATTGTTCGCTACCTACAACTTTTTGCAATTCTCACATGTGTGAAACAGAAAAGGTAAATTTGATCCTTCTTTTCCTTCATTGAAAAATATCTCTTCTCTTCTAGATCACAGTCTTCAATTTAATCTATTTTAGCACCAGAATTTAGCTTCTCTAGCATGACTATAATTCGATCTCATTTTTGTAATAAATGTCCTAGATTCGCCTTTCACTTGTGAGATATTTAACCCAAAAATCATACTTTAAATATGATACTTTCTCTTCGCTTAGCCTCCTTCCTTCGTTGATTTCAGAGATCCTGGTCAAGTATTTCTCCTGTGTGATATTCTACCCAAATGTGATTGAATAGTCTTTTATATATATATCCTTCTAGATCCTTTAAAATAGGCTGACATCTCCCAAATTCTAGGTTGAATTAACATATTAGGAGGGATGACTTGATATATGCATTTTGACTTCATCTTGGAGGGTTTCTTGACTTTATTTGACTCAAATAAATTTCTCACAATATGTAACATGCCCAAATGGGTCTTCAATACATTGCAATGACTCTTTTAACTTTTATAGACTCAATGACAAATCATATAAGCTCTCAATGGGAGCTTGACCTAAAATGAATTTCCCTTGAGCATGAAACCCATGAATCAAGAACAATAATAATAAATTAATTTTATCTTTTCATTGAATACATAAAATCAACATTACATATGCCAAGATGAAGACCAAACCTAACTACATATTTCAACACTTCTAAACTTAATTCCTATTAAATCTATGAATCCATGCAATCATTCATGGAAAATCAAATTTAAAATCATTTCAAAGCACAAACAATGTAATTTCATGAATTCTAAGGCAAACGAGTCTTTAGCTTTGATTTTATTTATAGAGGTACTGCTGAGATACACATTACATGTTTCAATATGCAACCAATATAATTACATCTTTGAATACAAATGGTTAAAGTTTATGTAATCTATAAAGGCATCAATAAAATTCAAAACAAACATTATAACCACCAAGAAAACGATTGGAAAATAACTCTAGACAATACCTCACAAGAGAACCTTGCCTAGAGGATGGGCATTTGATTGCAAACAAAATCTTCAAATTAACTCTTAACAATGAGGTATTAATGTATTAACCCTACCTAAAACATTGTTATTGATATCCTTGGTATTATTATATATATTGGCTAATCAATCAACATATTCAAGAAGAATGACACTGAGACCCAAAATAGAACCATTGAATTTAAGGATATGGATATAGTGTTGAGTAAATACATTATGGGGGGCATTGCATAATAAAGATTTCCTACATGAACATTCTAGTTTAAATTCCTTACCATTTATTGCTATAAAGGCTAGAGGAACAAGTGAATTTAATAGGAGATTGAATAGTACAACCTTTACATCCCAACTTTCCACTAATCGTGACCTCAAAGAATCCCATGTCTTGAGAACTCGATTTGAAAAATAAAGTTCCATCCTTAAATCTCACTTATTATCTACAGATGGTGCCTCTGGTGGTCACCCCTCTATTCAAAATAATGTGGTTTTCATCGTAAGGGAAGGCCTTAGTTAATATCACCAACATTCATATTTTATATTGGTTAAGGAAATTATTATGTCTATAAAAGGAGATGATTATTGGCACACTTCTTCCCTCTCATCTTTAATATTTTCCAATGCAAGAAAAAGGTATCTACTAGTAAACATACATTGTCAAAGATGCAAGAAAACTATTGATGAATGTGTCTGCATGTACATGTTCCACTAAAAAATAGAGGACCACTTAGGGACAACCAATGTTTCCAAATTCTAAGTAGCTGTAAAAAGACTTATCAGAATCCCCATTAGGAAACTAAATTCACTCATAAAGGAGGTAAACAACATTAGGGCTACAAAGATTCTTGGAAAATTATTCTTTAATAAATACATGTTCAAAAAATTGATAAATGAAGACACACTTGGTAATGACAAGCAAGCCCAATCCATTTTCATTGCATTAAACAAAAGTGAATCCAAGATAAAGGGGATAACAAAATTCCAATAAATTTTTATGTATGGAGTCTATGAGTCATTACTTTTTGTAACTCATATATTTCGTTGCAACACATGCACTCCTCCAAATGCAAAGCTATGACTTTTTTATTGAATGCCTTCACATGGTTGGGTTGTGTGAGAATACAGTAAATACATTCCAATGAATATATTAGTATGTTTAATGAAATAAATGGTTATAATATGTTCATATTGTTGGGAATCAAAGTAATATTGAGAGAGGGGGTGAACTAGTATTATCAAAATTTTCACAATTATTTAACCAATTGAATACAATCAATAATACACCAATGAACCATTCACATAAGATATTGAACACAAATGTTTGCGTGGAAACCCATAAGAGAGAAAACTACACGTCTTCTTTTTATTATAGTGTAAATGCAATCCATAAGCTTAATTTACATTATCTTTTCTAGGCGTCAACCTATACGAGGCATTGCACACAATAGCGAGCAATAGCACCCCTACATGAGGTTTAGGGTAGCACCCCAAAAAATTATTTTGGATATGAGTATGATCCAGAAGGATTGTTTTTTGGGGATTAAAAATGATCGACTACTATGTTTTGGGAGGATTCAAGGCAACAATTACCCAAAATAGGTGAACAAACATATTTAGAAAGGATGCACCAATAGATGACAAGCAAGGCTTAATCACAATTGTAGATTACTGGACATAAGAGGATCCCAACTCGTGTTGGTACTAATGGAGCCCACCTGATACTTGACACCCTAAACCGGATGGAAAAGCATGGCACAATTTTTGGAGAAACTTGGAAAGTAGGTGTATTCCTTATTCATTACAAGAAGATAAACTACAATGGGGGTACACGTCTAAAGGAAACTTTTCCATCCATGAAGCATACCACTTAGAAGTGGGTCATCAAACTCTAAAAAAGGAAGAGGTTTGGCCAAAAATATGGAAACAAAATGTATGACCTAAGATCTCTATTTTTATTTAGCTTCTTCTATAGAACAAGCAATTAACATGGGAAAACATTCAAAAGTAGAATTACCAAGGGCCATCTTGGTGTCCACTTTGTCTCCTTAATGTAGAATATATGTAGTATTTATTCAATAAATGTGCCTTCTTAGTGGGTTTATGGAATATACTAGCATAATGTTTTATATGTAATAATGGGGGCCCTGTAAATATTTACAATACTATTGTTTGTTGGTACTCTTAAGCATTCTCAAATGCCATTCTAAATCACATTTAGATCCTCTCGTATGGTTTCCTCCTATGGGAGATATTGAAGTAACAAAACAAAAGAAATTTTAAGGACTCCTCCATTCCCCCGGCCTCCATTTCGAACTTAGTTCTTTGCCATATTAAAGAATCAATTCTTTGATGGAGCATCAAAAGGTAATTTGGGTCCATCGAGTTATGGTGGCAAAATTTGAGATCAGGGAGGTATGTCCCTATAAATATTCTCTAGATTACTTGGAATTAATAACAACAAAGCTACTCATCTTGGGTATCCACATGGGATTAGAGTTTCCCAATCCCAAGGCATCACCAAGCTCCTGGTAGAAGACGAGTCCTAAATTATCATAAATATTCTTTAGAAAATTTAGAATGATACCTAGATACATAAGGTATCATCGAGATGGTGGTTGAACACCTGTATTGGTCATGTTTCTTCTCTCATTGCCCTCATTTTGTCTCTTACTCGAAATCATGTTCGACAATCTACTGATAAAAGAATAGACTTGCTAGCAAATTATGGGTGCTTAGATTCCTCTCCCCTAGTGTTATCCACTTTGAACCTTTTACTAGACTCCCCTCTTAAGGCCATGTGTTGGTAGCTCATTTAGAAATACTTTCCAGTCTTGGATGAGGTGAAGATGAAGAAATAAGGGGGGTGGGATAATGCCATCCCACCTAGCCAATGGATTGGGGGACATGGTAGCACATCACCACGAATAATTAATGGGACTAAACTACGAAAAATTGAATGTCATTCTATCCAACCATAGATGGAGGCCAAGAATTTGGAAATCAGTTATTATTCAGCTATTTTGTGTGTCATTCGAGGGCTCACTTGTGTGGTTGTATTGTGAGAAAGGACCTTGCCAATGGCTTGAAGCCCACATCTACATTTTGAGTTTTTTTTTACGTGATAACACATAGGGGCATCCAAGTTTGGAGAATTCATGGAATGTGACGAGATGAGCATGGAATTTTCTACTACTAGACTCCAACGAGGGTTCAACTATCAAAAACCTACTTGCTTATCCCAAAATTCGATAATTTAAGAGTGTTATTGGGTTGTAGAGTGCCTCTTGGCACAATTAAAAATTTCAATTCCTCTCAACACTTAGTAGATCCATAATTAAAATAAATCTATACTAATACTTATAAAACGAAATATATCTAACATTATTAAAATATAGCCAACCTAGATCCATCTTAACCTGGATCTATCAAGCGCTGAGAGGGATCCAATCTCTTGAGGTGAAAACCTCTTTTTTGAGTGCAAAAATTGAGGAAAGGCTTGCATGATCCAGGTGGCTCCAGAGAAACACACATGAAAAAGAGGGCTTATGAAAGCTTGAAAATCAAAGTGATCATAATGATTTTGAACCAGGACTAGAGCATAGATCTCGTTATCCTAATCGCTGCGGTGCAAGCAGTTCGCCAATCCAAGCTCGTATGAGGGAGAATGAGTGAGTCAAACTTCTGGTCAAAGTTGCGTTGTGGGCTAGGTTTAAGTGTCCTACAATTTGATCGACCTCGGGGCATGAAACTTAGCTCCTGAAGCAGGTGAAATTGTTTCCACTTTAATTTGTCTAATAACCCTTATGTTAGACAAATTTTTAAAAAAAGGCCCCATTTTTAATATTAAAATTAAAAAGAAAATATATATGAATGTGCTGGCAGGCCACCACCCCTGCCATCCCCAAAACCATACACCAAAATTAAACAAAATTAATTAATGACTGACAGGCCATGCCCCCTGCTAGCCCAACTGCACCAATCATATCCCATAACAAAAATATATTAAAAAAAGGGGCGGGCAGCCATGACCCCGCCACCCCTGGAACCATATAACATTAACCATATTAAAATACAGGTGAGAACAGGCCACCTCCGGTGGACCCAGCCCACACCCCCCCTAAACACTACCACGTAAATATGCCGAGGTTGGTGGGGCTTGAACTCACTCTACTGGTTCGGCTGGCCCACCTCCTCAGCACCCTCATACACACCTTCACAACAAAAACATGTAACCACCACTAGAAAAGCTGACTCTGCAGCTATTGCACCAAGAGCACTATGCTTTGAAGACTCTACCCATACATTATATTTAAACGAAGTATTGACCATTTGAGCATGACGAGGGAAGCGTGTGGAGGAGCCGACATGTTTTGTTAACCACAAATTTATTATTTTGCAGAGGCAGAGCCGCGATGGTACGGAACCATGAATGATGCATTTTTCGAGACCCATACTTTTTAATTGGTTTTGTAGGTGGAACCATGAGCCTGGAAAAAACACAGGCATAACCATGATTGGATAAAATTTCCAAGAGGGTGAAATTTTTGCAGCGTTCAAATTGGACAAACTTTATGTTGACCTTACACCTTTTAGTGACATGAACCCGATAGCGCAGTCAGTTTCCTAATTTGAGAAACTGATTTGCAGAGGACTTGGAGGAGGGAATCTTTGAGGAATCTAGGAGGAATCTAAAAGATTCCTTAAGCCCCAGATTTCCACTTTCTCAGAATTCAGAAATTTGACAGTCAATTTTGCATTACTCGATGCCACAAATCTGATGGTGTATTCATATTTT
Source organism: Pinus taeda (assembly GCA_000404065.3). Taxonomy (NCBI): domain Eukaryota; kingdom Viridiplantae; phylum Streptophyta; class Pinopsida; order Pinales; family Pinaceae; genus Pinus; species Pinus taeda. Next base: position 140,841 of record APFE031255974.1, on the reverse strand, counting down.
CCATTTGCTCATTTCATTTTTTGGTCACTTTTCTAAGTGGAGTGCATGTGTCAGCATTCATGTGCGAGCAACCATTTTCATGTGATTTGATGCCGTGAGATCGATGGTATGAACAACTTCAGTAGTTTGAAATCCTTTTCTTCAGATGGCCCATGGATGTGAGGTATATGCAGTGCGTTTATGTACTTCTTTTGTTATGCATTTTGCTGCATAGATCCATGTTTGATGCTTGATGTGGGATCTTGTTTCTTACTCGATTTCATGATTCCTGCTTGATGTGATGTGAAATCATCTGTGTGATGTACTTATTGTCATGATTCATCATGTTGTGTTTTGAGATCCCTTTGTTGTATGTTGATGGGATACTCATGTTATTGTCATGTATGTTTTCATTGAGATCCCTTTTATGCCATGTCGGCACGATGCTCATTATCATCATGCATGAGTTCATGTCATATTGATCGGAGTCTTTTGATTGAGAGTTCCTGCAATGGAACATCTCTTGGAGCCGCTCTTGTGTGAGGACATTTTCCTTGTCTGATAGCGACCTCTTATGTACATCATCACTATTGACAACACTTAATGTAGTGGCCTACACCATCTTAACACTTAGGGCCCGGAGATGTAATCCCTCCTAGATGAACTTTGTTATGAACATCTTGTTATTCCATGTGTTGACGATTGTCATGTTCCTGTTATTTACATCATGCAAGTGTATTCCTTAATGTTCTTTTAAAAAATACAATTTAACACATCACAAAGGTAAAAGGTCTTGGAAGGGTCCTTTGTCACACTCGGACCAGGATCATTGCACCTCGAGAGATTTGATCCCTCCCGGTGCTTGATAGATCCGAGTTAAGATGGACCTAAGTTGGTTATATAATACTATATAATATCTATATTTATCTACGTGTCTCTTTCTTATTCTCTCTCTCTATCTCACCACCCAAATACACACACTCTCTCTCTCTTCCCCCTTATCTCCTTTCTCCCCCACTCTCTCTCCATCTCTCCCTTATCACTTCGTCTCTCTCTCTCCACCTTTTTCCTTCTGTGTCTTTCTTCTTCCCCCCCTTCTTCACCTCCAAATCCATCTCTCTCTGTGCCTCCCCCTTCTCTCTCCTTCTCTCTATTGAGTCGTCTCTCTTTGTCCTCCTTTATCTTTCATGCTTTCCCACCTCCCTCTATCTCTCCCTCATCCCATCACACACTCTCTCTTCCCTCTAACTCTACCAGTATCTCCCTCCCTCTCTCCTTCTCCCTCTTCCCTCCATATTTGTGTCTCCCTCTCTCTCTCTCTTCCCCTTCTCTCCCCATCTCTCTCCTCTCCTCTTCTCTCTCTTCCCTCCTCTCTCCCTCACTCTCTCCCCATCTTTCCCTTGTCACTCCCTCTCTTTATCCACCTCTATCTCTCTATGTCTCTATTCTTTTCTCCCTCTCTTTCCCCCTCCAACTCCATCTCTCTATCTCTCCATCTCTCCTTCTCTCTCCCTCTCCCTCTCTCCCCCCCATCACTCTCTCTCTCTTCACCCTCTAGCTTTGTCACTATCTCCCTCCCTCTCTCCCATCCCTCTCTCTTTCTTATTTTTGATTCCTTGATATTGCGTTTAAAAAAGTACTAAAATTAAAAAGACTCAATTGGTTGTAAAATATTAAATCTATATTTTCGATCAATCATATCAAAGAAATTATAATAATGAAAAACTTAAAACATCATGCACTATCTTTCCTCTATTATTATTAGTCTATTTGTTTTCTCTCATAGCTTGGAGCCTTAGTTATGTTGGTTCTATACTAATTCTTAGTAATATTATTCATATTATATATATATTTCACATATATATATATAAAATATTTTCATTTTTAATTTTATTGCAACCTTGATTAGTTTCTACGGGGATTTAATTTTTTTAGTAGTTGTGAGGATAGAGGGTTTAAATATATATTAGAAGTAACGATAACATTTTTTTTAGATTTAATTAAAAAAATGTTATAAAATTAAATTAGAATAAGATATTTATAAAATATTTTTATTGTGAAATAAGTTATGTTTTTCGTCCATGTGGTATTAATAAGGCATGGTATTCACCCATGGTATGGTAACAAAGTCTATTCACAATTGAATAACAAAATAAAAAACAACAAATCGACTTTCACTTTAACTTTTTATTATTAATTGAGCCAACATTTAAATGTTTACACACATTCGACTTTATATTTTTGAATACATAAATGGAGACAATGCATTGAAAGTCCCCTTCAACCCTTGTGTAGACTACACAACCTAAACATTCAATTCTAACAAACCTTTGCTAGGTTTCAATCAAAGTTGACCAAAAAATATACCTAAAGAATATCCAAAATGAAAAATAGTAAGACTATTTAAAATGTTTTAACCATAAATAAATTTTTTTAATTGTTTAACATAATATATACATCTATAAAAGTTGGCATTCAAATTATGTTATTTAACATAGACATTGAAATATTTATAGCTTTTAATAAAAATGATTTTTTAACTACATTTATTTTATAGAACATTATAATATTAATAACAAACAAATAAATATTAATAACCCTCTCTCTCTCTCTCTCTCTCTCTCTCTCTCTCTCTCTCTCTATATATATATATATATATATAAAATTAACCTTGTTTTATTTATAAAAAAAAACATACACCTACTTAAAATTGAATATGAACAAAATCACTGATAGCCTCCTACTAAATTATACAATTCACATGTTAACGAAAGCATATAAATTTATTTATAAAAATATTTTATAAATATGATTTTTTATTACACAAAATTTTAAGTATTATATATTATTTCTCTTATACTAACTATATAATATTTACATGTTAACGTAACAATATAAATTTATTTATAAAAAATATTTTAATAAATATAATTTTTTTATAGAATTGTTTTTAGCAGATTTTTTGGAAATTTTTTCTGGTTTAGTTTTTCTTAAATCTGGTCAGAGTTCATTTCATTGAAATCACAAGATTAATGGGTAATTCCTACACAATAGAAGTGTCATAAGAGTTCTTAATGTTGCTAAATCCATATATACAATCAAAAAATTATTTTAAATAATACAAAGCAAAAATTTCACCTCAAATTTTTCTACGAGATTCACACACCAAAAACTCAAAAAAATAATATTATAAACAACTCCATTTTTTATTACACACAAATCTTAATTATTATATATTATTTTCAGTATTTTGGGAACCATTAAGTTACAATTTATTGGAGCGTAATTTCTGTACCGTTTTTATTAAAAGTCATTGTAACAAGTTTTTATTTATCTCATAAAGTTATAATTTTGGGATCCATCCCCTACACTGCCAGGCTACTGAGTAGTACGTGGGTTATGTAACTCATTCCTTGTTATTATCCCGTATAATTTTCTTCAACAAGCACAAGATTAATTTATTCCACAAATACAAGATTAGAATGAACACACCCATTTTTTTTTCATTGAAAATGAAACCAACCAAACAAAGTAACCTTTTTAAGATTTTAGGTAATCAAATAACGGGCCAATACTTACTGTTTCACCGTAAACGGACAGATGGTAATCTCTATCGTGTAAATATTTTTCTTCCCCATTTTTTAAAACAAAATATTGTTCAATTCAATATTCTCGGCGTATCAATCGGCGAAGCGAAGCAAACCGAATCAACAAAATTTGCATATTTTATAAAGCTAGCATTATATATATATATATATATATATTTTCCATTCGCATAGTTTAGAGTTTTATTTTAATTTAAAAAATTTTAAGCCATAGAAAATCTGTAGTTAAATTGCTTTTTAATACTTCTGCATAGAATTCTGGGTATAATTAATTAGTCAGCATTATAAATACGAATTTATTGTAACATTTGCCTCGAGGATGAAATCATAGCTTTTTATTGCCAAACACAAAAGTGATCCCTGCTACAAATGCACGTTAAACTACCATGTGTGAAAGGCTTCGAGAGGCTTCGAGGCCAACGGTCGGGACTCGGCTGAAACCAGACCTTTATCAGCGATATGACATCAACAAATAACGACGATTGTATAAGTAACGTCCAACAATACAAATAATGTGAAAGAATACTGCGGAAACCTGAAAAATCAAGCGCTATTCAGTGACTAGGAGGTGGTGGCGCGAGAAATGGGATTGGCGGGAATTGGAAGTTTGGAATTTGTGGAATCTGTGGGAAAGGAGGAGAGCCTGGAATGGTCGGTTTTGGAAACGGAGGGAAACTCAACTGAGGTAGAGGAGGAGCTTTGGGGAGAGGAGGTACACTTAACTGAGGCAGCGGAGCGCTTTTTGGCAGAGGGGGTGCACTTGGCAATGGAGACGTTTTGGGCAGAGGAGGTACGCTCAACTGTGGGAGCGGAGAGATTTTTGGTCGAGAAGGAGCACTTGGCAATGGAGATATTTTGGGGAGCGGAGAGATTTTGGGGAGAGGAGCACCTGGCAATGGAGACATTTTGGGGAGAGGAGGCACGCTGAACTGAGGCAGCGGAGAGATTTTGGGGAGAGGAGGAGCACTTGGCAATGGAGACATTTTGGGGAGAGGAGGGATACTTGGCAGCGGAGGAGTTTTGGGGAGAGGAGCAACACTGGGCAGTGGAGGAATAGTGAACTTGGGAAGAGGGGGAACACTTGGAAGGGTAGCAGGTGGAAGCTGAGGCAACGAAGGGATTGTGGGCGTCTGTTGCCCTGCTTTTGAAGACTGGCCAACATCCTCAGCCATTGCTCGACCACGGATTATTGCCAACAAATCATTCGAATAACAGGATGGACGCACAGTTCCATGCCGGTAGCTAAACAAGCCTGCACTGTACGTGACAACTCCATGGGAAACCGACTGTAGACTAAGCTTTGATGGTGCGGATATTCTGGGAATGTTGCAGGAGTCGTAAGGGCTGTTGCGAGGCTTCACCCAACAATTATTCAATTGATCAGCAGACTGAAAAATGTTGGAGGGAAGCTCCACCCTGAATTCTCCATTTTCGTCTGTCTCTCCGATAAAATATATGTTCATCGTCTTCCTGTTGAGTTCACATTCCACAGCTATCGAAGCACCTGTTCGTTCATCAAAAGTTGAAAGGAACAATGCAAGATCAGTACATTTAGGGTCATGTATTTATTATAAGAAAGAAAATGAATATTAAAATTTAAAATGACATAAAATGGTACCGGATATAACGTAGCCATTTTCAGAAAGCCTGTCCTCGAGGCATGTATCACAGAACACTTTGCCCACAACCAAGATCGATGAGGCCTTCCCTTGGCTTGCAAAAGTAGTCGCACCAGCCAAAGCCAAGTAGCTCAAGAGGAAAGCTAGAACAGTAATTGATGTTGCAGGAATTTCAATGGACGCCATGATACTTGAAGATACTCAATATGTGTTTAGCTATGTTGTTTCAGCCGAAGGATTGCGTTATATATAGTGGCATATTGGACTCCACATTCGCGTTGGTCGTTCAACAGTCCATGTAAAATAAATAGGAGAACAGTTGGGCAGCACATACCTAATTTCGTATTTATTGGTTGATTACCAACCCAGCCAAATAGTCATACAGTTTTATATGGTTTTGTGCATAGCACAGAAAAATGACATGAAACTACGCATAGTATCTGCCTGTACTGATCCCGAACTATAACCGATCTTTAAACTTGGGTGTTCCTATTATAATATCGTCAATTCAATTCTATTTCCACGTTGCCCGCCCAGAGCTTCATTCCGTAACGGCATTTGCCCGTTTGCCGATCGACGGTTTGTCATTTTTGAAAATGCGTGGTGTATAACACCATTGCAGATGGGTTAGGTGTACCGCCGACGACGAGATCACTCAGAATTCCGATGGAGTTTGTTTTTTGTTTTGTTTTTTTTTGTTTTTTTTAGATTTTTTTGGGTTTGAATTTAGTGGAAAAATTTGAGGTGAAATTTTGATTTGATTATTTAAATTAGTTTTTTTGATTGTATATATAGATTGGATTCAGTAAGTCGGAAAATCTCTAAAACATTTAAATTGCATAAATTAACAATTAAACATGTGATTTCAATAAATTTCAAAATTTTAAAGAAATTTGAGGAAAATCTCTAAAACATTTAAATTGCATAAATTAACAATTAAACATATAATTTCAATAAATTTCAAAGAAATTTGACAAAAAAAATCCAGCCTAAAAACTTCCAAAATATCATACTAAAAACAATTCTATTTCAAACTGGGAATTCTAAGTTTCAACTTATAATTTTGCTATTTATTTATGTTATATAAAAGAATCGGAACATTAACCGAAGTAATAATAGAAATTCAAAGTTACATACGTGGAGGTTAGGAATTTCAAATCTAAAGCCAACAACGGTTTCTACAACTCTCTCATGTGGGTTTTATCACGTTAACACATAAAGGTGACGCGGGGGAAATTTTGTTCGTCGTATTTGACGTGGGAATCACCAGATAACTCAAATTCGAGATCCCCACATATGTGTTCGAGTATTCTATATATACATTTAAGTTTTTCTGTATATACGTTTAAGTTTTTTTGTATTTATGTTCAACGTAATTTTTTTAATTAGTTTTCCAGAAATTGTCCACATATTGGTCAATCAATACCACTTCCATTCTAATTGCTCCGTACTTAAATGCTAATGTCACAGAACATGGTGCTTCCCTACTTTATCGTAGCGTCTTCCTATTCGTACTCTTCCTCGACTGATCCTACCTCCAAACTTGGCACCAAACTTGGTTCAGATATTCTGTCGAAAACAAATGTATATTTAAACTTATATATTCGAAATTTCTTGTATCAGAAACTGCTGATGAAGATCAGATTCCAATGTAAAAAGTTCGAGAAGGGGGAGATGTCCAATCATATATATATAAAATTATAATTAGTAATTATTCCAGAAGTGTAAACCGAGATTGATAAGATTGTTAAATTAAATTTGTGGAATTGGAAAAGTGGTATTTTGATTTCAAATAATAATTATTATATTAGATTTAGATTTTAGATTATTTGGCGTGTTTATGTTAAATTTTTAATATATAATTAAAATAATAATTGAAATAATAAGATGATGATAATAAGTGTGATTTAATTTAGAAGTTATAGTTAATTTGTCAGATATAAATTTGGTTATATGGTGCATACATGTTATTTATAGAGAAAAAAAGTAGACAAAATTCTGATGTGAACTGATTCAAAAGAAAAACTTATTAGTCTAATTATTCATTTATAGAGTAGTCTAAAAAACTCACAAATTAGCTAGGAAAACAATTGAAAATTTGGCAAGATTATGAGAAAATTTTGAAAATTCAGATTATAACTGTAAAACTTCAAGATTTTGGGTGCCGGTTGATGTGTAGAATCCATTTTCACCATAAAAAACAATTCAAACACTCTAACATTCTAATTTTTATTTATTTATTTACCAAATTCAATAAAAAAATCTAACATCAAAACCAATTTATAACTTCGGTAGACAATGCCTTCATTTACAACAAGATTGCTGCTGCGATGTCAAGATTTAAATCGAGAAATTCTTACCATTTGAGTCTCTCCATTTTTTTTCCCGCTAATTGGAGCTATGCTCGTGCTTAGTTATTCGTTTGACACAAAACTATGAATGGAACTTTAAGTTGGGAATCTTGATAACTTGTAAAAGACTTTCTCTCTTTGAGTAAAGGTCTACATAATGGATCAAGCTTTGGCATATTAACTTATAATTCTAACCTGTAGTTCAAATAGGTGAATGAGTAAAGAAGGAAAACATTTTATTTATACATTCACCAAGAAAAGCATATAACTGACTGGAAAATTGAATACACACATAAGTAACAACACAAGATTTATGCGGTAAAACGGGGCAAGGGATTGGAATCTCTATTCAATCAATAATGATTCTCCATACAATAGTTTGGGCATTCATTAGTTTTATATGAGCCTTCTCAGTTACATAACCGATGTTTCGGTATAAAATTAACTTTTTACTAATTAACATAATGAGTTACCCAAAATTACATAATTAGTTGTCAAACTTCTAACAAACTCCACCTAACCGATGTTTCGGTATAAAATTAACTTTTACTAATTAACATAATGAGTTACCCAAAATTACATAATTAGTTGTCAAACTTCTAACAAACTCCACCTTGACAACAATTTTTCTAATCCCTTGCCCATGCCCATTCATCATCTTTTCTGCAAGCCAAGAGAAGCTAAACACCATTGCAACTTCTTTACTGTAACTAGTTTTGTGAATATGTCTACACAATTCTCTTGCGTATGGACCTTTTGAAGAGCTACTTTTCCAGCATCGATCACATGTCTCAGAAAATGATACCTTACATCAATATGCTTGGTTCTGCTGTGATAAACAGGATTGTGGCCAAGTGAATAGCACTTTGACTGTCACAAAGTACATTCACTTTCTCCTGCGTCCTTCCAATGTCATCAAGCAGACCCTTTAACCAGATTGCTTCTTTACTGACATCTGAAGCATTTATATATCCATCTTCGATAGTGTACAATGCAACTGTTTCTTGAAGCTTTGACATCCAACTAATTGCTCCACCTAAAAGAGTAAAGACATAACCTGTAGTAGATCTTCTTTTGTCCACATCACCTGCATAATCAACATCTACATATCCGCAGACTGATCCTTCACTACCACTAAGGATGATGCAATGATCACTTGTGCCTATTAGATATCGAAGCATCCATTTCACTGCTTGCAAATGTTCTTCTCCTGGATTTGCCATGAACCTGATCACCACTCCAACTGCATGTGAAATGTCAAGTCTTGTAGATACCATCGCATTCATTAAGTTACATACAACATTTGCATCTGGTACATGAGACATATACTACTTTTCTTCATTATTTCTAGGACTCAAAACCGAAGAAAGCTTAAAATGGGAAGCTAATGGAACATTAATAGGTTTCACATTGTTCATACAGAACTTTTCAAGTACTTTCTCCACATACTTCTGCTGTGATAACCAAAGCTTACCATTCTTCTTGTCTCTGTGTATCTCCATGCCCAAGATATGTTTTGCTGCTCCAAGATCCTTCATATCAAATTTCCTAGAAAGCTGAGCCTTTAACTAGTTGATCTCTTTCATGCTTTTGCTTGCAATAAGCATATCATCAACATACAAAGATAAGATAATGAATATGCCATTAAAACTTTTGAAATATATACAATGATCATACTCACTTCTTATAAAGTTCTGGCTCGCCATGAAGGAATCAAACTTCTTGTACCATTGTTTGGGAGATTGTCTCAAACCATACAATGATTTCGTGAGCTTGCAAACTAATCTTCTGTTGCAACCTTCTATAAAACCTTTTGGTTGTTCCATATATATCTCTTCATTCAAATCACCATGTTGAAAAGTTGTTTTAACATCTAACTGTTCTAACTCAAGGTTAAGTAATGGAGTTAGTGCCAACATAGTACGAATAGAAACAAGTTTTACAACTGGAAAAAAAATGTCATGAAAGTCGATACCTTCAACTTGAGAATATAATTTTGCTAGCAGTCTCACCTTATACCTTTCGATACTTCCATCAACTTTCCGTTTCAGTTTGAAGACCCACTTGCATCCAACAACACTTCTCCTTTCAGGAAGTTCTACAAGATCCCAGGTATTGTTTTTGGCTAAGGAATCCATTTCTTCTTTCATAGTCGTTTTCCATTTTTCGCTATCTGTATCATCTACTGCTTCTTGATAACAAGAAGGTTCCCCATCTTCAGTAATCAAAGAAAAAGATGATGCAGAATCTTCATACCTTTTGGTAGTTTTTCTTTCCCTTATAGAACTTCTTAGAGTGACTGGTTGCTAAATAGGTTTAGAAACTTCAGCAGCTTCCTTTATATCTTCAACACCTTTTTCTCTAAAAGTCTCTTCTTCCTTTTGACTGTCGTTGAAAGTTCTATCCTCCAACTGAACTTGTTGATATGGTGATACCTGTTCCTATTCAATTCTTTCAACATTTGATTTTAAAAGAGAAGACTCATCAAATGTTACATCTCTACTAATGACTATCTTCCACAATGTAGGATCCCACAACCTGTATCCTTTCACTGCATAGTCATAACCAACAAAGACATAACATTTCGATTTGGATCTAATTTTGAATACTGATTTTTAGGGATAAGAGAATAAGCATCACAACCAAATATCCTTAAATGTGAATAATCGCAAGACTGATCTGTCTAAACTTCTTCAGGAATTTTACAATTAATTGCTACTAAAGGTAATCTGTTAACTAAATAATAAGCAGTAGATACTGCTTCTGCCCAAAACTCCTTTTGCAAGTTAGCATTGCTGATCATGCTTCTGGCTCTTTCCATAAGAGTTTGATTCATACATTCAGCAACACCATTTTGCTGAGGAGTATAAACAACAATTTTGTGTCTAATAATTCCCTCATCCTTAAAGTATTGTACAAATTCTATTGAAGTGAACTCACCACCATTGTCAGTTCTTAAACATTTAATAGATTTTCCCATTCTTTTCTCTACCATTGCTTTAAATTGTTTAAAGACATTTAATACATCAACTTTCCTTTTTAGCATAAAGACCCAGACTTTATGGGATAAATCATCAATAAAAGTTAAAAAATATAGAGCACCTCCATATGATACAACAGGGGATGGTCCCCACAGATAAGAATGAATATAGTCTACAATATCTTTACTATTATGATTTCCGATTTTAAATCTCTATTTACACTGTTTTCCATACACACAATGTTTACAGAAATCTAACTTCAAAGATTTCAGATTGGGAAGAGATTTACGTTTCATCAGTATCTGAAGACCTTTGCTGATGCCATAGACAAGTACTTGCTTCTTCCTTTTCTGACGCAATCGCTGCTTCACTGACCTGAGTACTTCCTTTTAACTTGTAAAGATTTTCAACCTTTTCTGCTTTCATAACAACTAGGGCTCCTTTAAAGACTTTTAGCACACCATTTTGACCTGTAAACTTATAACCATCCGAATTCAACACTCCCAAAGAAATAAAATTTTTCTTCAAATCAGGTACATGTCTAACACTAGTTAATGTTCTAACTGTGTTATCATACATTTTAATCATGATATTTCCTATCCCAATAGTCTGACATGATAGATTATTACCCATAAACAAAGAACTACCATTTACATTTTCATATGAAGTAAACCAATTTCCGTGTGGACACATGTGATGAGAAGCACCAGAGTCTAACAACCAGCTTTCTAAACCTTGAGAGACATTACATTCAGGTGAAGTTTCATCTATCATACATAATTCTTCAGTGGATAGAACTTCATCTATCATACCTGAATTGACTTGATTTGCTTCCTTCTTCGGGTAGTTAGATTCTTTTCGTTTCCAACAATGTTTCTTTGGGTGTCCAATTTTCTTGCAGTGCCAACGTTTTGCCTTACACTTCTTTCCATTTGATTTAGATATGGAAGACCCCCTTGAATTTTCTCTTCTTTCCTTTGACTGTCCTCTAGCTATCATGGCTTCTGATGCAGCTGTTTCAGTAATGGATTTCCTTTGTACTTCTTCAGATAAGAGAGCTCCCACAACTGATTCAAACTTCAAAGAATCAATAGTGCTTAAGCTGATTGAAGTTACGAAGTGATCCCATGATTCAGGCAGAGAACACAACAAGGTTATGGCTTTATCTTATTCCTAAATTTTAACTTCCATATCTGTTAATTAGCATATAAGTGTATTAAAAACTTTCAAATGTTTTGCAACTTTTGAACCCTCTTTCATTCGAAGACTATACAACTGTCTTTTCAGATAAATTCTATTGGTTAATGACTTTCTCATATAGAGTTTTTCCAGTTTTTCCCATAAACCTAAAGCTGTACTCTCTTCAACAATGTTGAAGAGAACTTCGTCCATCAAGCATAACCTGATGGTACTGAGAGCTCGGGCATCCAAGTCCTCCCAGTCTGAATCAGTCATGGTTGCAGGTTTCTTAGTTGCCCCATCCAATGCCTTGTGCAACCCTTGTTGCACAAGCAGATCCATAACTTTTAGTTTCCAAAGAGCAAAATTGCTCTTGCCGATGAATTTCTCCACCTCAAATTTTTCATTCGACATCTTGGCCATTTTTTTCTAGGGTTTCAGTCTTCAGTGTTTCAAGTAGGTTTTATATTTTTCATTTCTTAAAAAAACTTTTTGTATATAAAAAAAATAATTCCCCCAAAACAGCCCTTCAACAGATTTTTATTTTCAAATCCTTTGTTTTCTTTCCTTCAATTTTAATGAAAAAAAACCTTTGATTTTCTTGATTTTCTTTCCTCCAAATTTGAACAAATCCACCCCTTTAAGAGAAAAAAGAAAAAACCCTAATTTTGATTTCAATTTGTTGTTGTTGTCTTTCTAAGGAAAAAAAAAATTCTGAAAAACAAAAAATCCATTGATTTTTCCCAAACAAAAAAAAAATCTGGAAAATTCGATTTTTTTTTCAATTACCCGGATTCAGAAATACCCGTAATACTTCAACATCCTTGCAGTAGCATTCAATGACAAATCTTCCACGCAGAGAGTAACAGTTTGGCAATGCAGCTTTCTTAGCCACACAGAGAATGGACACACGCAAAGGTATTCTCCAACACCTCCAAGCCAGCAACAGGCACAATCCTCCTCACGCAAATGGCTGATGGCCGATGGCTCTACACATAGGCAACAGGCTCTACACATAGGCAATAACTCCTCACGCAGAGATCATGCTCCTCACACCACGCAACAATGTCCTTTCTTCTCCAGCACACAGACAACAATGGAGTTCATGCAGAGGGGTTTGGAAAATGTGCTCTGGTCTTCACAACCTCCCCTCAGAGAATACATGACACCGTCACGATTTTTACTCTCGACAAACCCTCACACGAGACGTGGGTTACTATCAACACCTTCACACCATAGACGCAACAGTTCACTCTGCCCCACAACATTGGACCAAACTCCTCAGGTCCCCACCTCACTACAATCAAACATTGCAAATGTAGCAAGGGTTCTCAACTCGCACCACCTTCCAAACCAATGGTTTCATCTCCCTCCACGTCGCCAATCACACCAACAGCTTATGGCTCTCTCCCCTTCTCGAGAAGCAAGAGTATTGCGAGGTCTACATGCAGGATACCCAAATTGAAATGCTCAACTGCTCCAACCGCTCTACAAAGCGTGGTCCTCGGATGTCAACGCCCACTCCACATAAACATTTGGGCATTTTTTAATCGATCCAGGCTCCGATACCATTTGTAGTTCAAATAGAGTAAAGAAGGAAAACATTTTAGTTATACATTGACCAAGAAAAGCATATAACTGAATGGAAAACTGAATACACACACAAGTAACAACACAAGATTTACGTGGTAAAACCTTGACAAGGTGTCAAAGAAACATCCACGGGGCAAGGGATTGGAATCTCTATTCTATCAATAATGATTCTCCATACAATAGTTTGGGCATTCATCAGTTTGAGCCTCCTCAGTTACATAACTAATATTTCGGTATAAAACTAACTTGTTACTAATTAACATAATGAGTTACCCGAATTTACATAATTAGTTGTCAAACTTCCAACATAACCTTGAGGTTGGAATTTTAATATTTACATATTCTAATAAATAGAAATTTAGATGTTATTCACAAGTTTAAATACCTAGTCTAGTAGATCTGGAACTTTATCAATATCAATATATGTTTGGATCTTGAAATATGTGATATTTAGATAGTGATATTACTTTTAAATGAATTTTGTATAACGTGTTGAAGTTGAATTTTATAATGGAACTTTGAAGATTTAGAATATTTGAAAGATGTTTAAAAAACAAATTTGTAACAATAAGTTAGATTCATGCATCATTCTTTATTATTTCACTTGTGTAAATTGAACTTTGTTGGATTGATAAGTTTCATTTAAATTTTAAATAATTTATTAATCAATATGTTCGGTTAAATTTCAAATCTAATAAAAAAAGAGAATGCAGACACCATTAAATTAAGTTTCCATGGAAAATAAGTACCACCGACATACTATTTTATAAATTTTATTTTTTAAGTTAGATACATGTGAAAATAGTCATGTTGGAAAATATTGACTCCAACATCACCTTTAAATCTAGGTATCATGTATTCCCTTCACTATTTTGATCAATTAAGAATCCATTCTATATATAGGTGTGTGATTGATCATTGCAACTTGCTTTGAAGAATCAAGGAAACCATCCTTTTATGACTTGGGCTCAATTAGGTGAAGTGTATTCAACTCCATTTCACATACCTATTATTGTTGCATGCTTTGAATAATCGAGGCACCAATTTGTTGTTGAGGTTAAGGTAGTGTAGTGTAGTCGAATCTATTCCATATACATATTAAAGACATAATTGTGAAGATCTATTTCATTGCTTGGAAATTTGGAGGTCTTTAAATGATATAAATTCTATAATTTCTAGAAACATTTTTAGTGTAAGTCACTTTCTTTGTTTCGCATAATTGGTATTAAATTTTATTCAGTTTCTTTCGAATGTATAAGCTTTGACTTTTTGAGCTAAGTTAATTATTGTATCACTTATAAGTGTATGAAATATACGCTCTTTTATCTAGCTTTAAGAATTTTTTCATAATAGCAATGGTACACAATGAATTCCTTTGTGCCTATTCATAATCATTCTATATACTTGTTTTAATATAGTGATGTGGAAATATGGTGTAAAAAATATATTTTTCTTATAGTATAGCCTTTTCAAAAAATAATCATTTTGATATAATGTCATTGATGTTGATAGAAGAATTAATTAGAAAGATTCAAAATGTTGAAGACTCCATCATGTAAATGCTACAAAATTTAGACTTCCAAGTTCATTAGAAAGATATATGTTCTTCTCTATGATGGAACTAATACTATAGAACTCACGTTTTCTTCTAACTTTGTAGAGTATTTCGCAGTATATAGAATTGAAAATAGATTGTTAGTTATAATAAATAGTTTTTATTATATATCTACTTAATATGACAATTATGCATTCTCACATACAAACATTGAGTGTGCTTTACACTACTAAAAGTTTTAGCAAACCCTTCTTAGTTAATGCCATGATTTTCTCTATTTTGTAGTGATTAATCTCCAAATGCTGACTATAAAGGCACATATTATGAGCTACCTAAAATAGCACAATAGTGTATGCCATTCTACCTTGGAACCATTACAAACAATTGACAAACCTCCAAACTTAATTCCTATTAAATATTTGAATTGATACATTCATTCATGGACAATCAAATTTAGAATCATTTCAAAGAAAAAAAATGTAATCTCATGAATTCTAAGTTAGGGTAGTCTTTAGCTTTGATGCTATTTATAGAGGTAATAATGAGATACACATTATATGTTTCAATTTATGTAAGAAATACAATTACATCATTCAATACAAATAGGGAAATTTTACATATTTTATAAAGGGATCATTATGTCGAATTTGTAACTATGGTCGGTCTTCATGATGTACTTGTGGTCACTTGATTTAATTATGTTTATCACTGTAAAACATATTTGTAAATGCTTGAGTCAAAAGAAAATTAATTTTAAGTCAAAGCCCTGTTGCGACTTTTAAAATATGTAAATTTGAATTTTTAAAATGAAAATTTTGGCTCCAAAAAGTGACAAGTCAACTTCCCTCCAAGTCAAGCCGACCCTAGAAAAGTGATTAGGTGCTCAAGTTTATTCTAAAAAATCAAAGTGTAATAATATTGATAAAATTAGCTTCATATTGAAGAGCTCTTCATTTTGAATCTAATGGTGCAAATAATACTCAAATCCGAGCTCGTATGCAAAAGTTAGAGTAAGTCAAACTTCAAGTTTGACTTGCTTACATGGCAGGATTGGATGATGTGGCGGTCCTTAAGTGAACGAGGAGGCGCCAAGTGGTAGGTTTCCATTGGGTCTTGCATATCACATATCAGGGAAAAAATAGGGCCGCATCTTAACAATCGCCCCCTAGCAGTGTCGATTTGCGATTTGCGATATCACATATCGCATATCGGAGGAGTTAAAGAATCAGCCCCGACAAAACCATGTTGTGATGGTGATTTGCAATATAGAAATTGCACATCGCAGAATGGTAAGGAAATTGGCTCCTGGAGCAGTCATGGTTGTGATGTCATATATCGCAATCACATATCGCACTAGTAACCGTTGATATATATGTTACTGAGAGACTCTGCTGATGTGATTCGCGGATGCAATATCATTTTAGAGTTGTAGTTTATAACTTGTCGAGTCAACCGGATTTTCAGATAACATATTGTAATGCGTTAAGTCCTGAATATAAGAATCCCCCTTAGCAAAGCCGATTGCAATTTGTGACAGAGCTGCAAAATCATCACCTTAACCACCGGACCTAAACACTATATGACCACTCAGTATTAATTGCGAGATAGTCGGGGAAGTTGGCGGGACTGCCAATTTCGGTGGAACTACTAGAAGTAGCTCCAGGTAATGAATTTAACTGGTAGTTAGCCAGATTTGGTGGAGGATATTGTGGAAAGATTGAAAAAAGTCATAACTTCTTCAGTTCTTATCCAAATTAGTGTAAAAAGAGTCAATTCTAGTAGTTTTGGCTATTCTGAATTCATTGAGACAGGTTTCATAGGAATTTGAGCATTGTAAACACACTTTTGTTGTAATTTGGAGCATAATAGACAAACCCAAGCATTGGAAGTTGGACCAAGTTGACGTAGGCCAGGAGGGGTGAACTCCTCATCAAATCTCTATGTTGTGTGTTTTATTTTGATGTTCTTTGTTGTTATTTTGCTGTTGTTCAACATACGTTTTATGTTAAATTGTTTATAACATTTACATAAGAAACTCTCATGGGAATCAACAAATTAAGCAAAAATGGTGAATCCTTAAGAACTTTATAAACAAATGATAAGAATCATGGGTTTTATTCTGAATGGGGTATTAGCATAGCATTACTAATCTGCTCCATTTCAGATCAAGTTGGTATCAGAGCACTGGTTTTTTATTACTAGATTTTCTTGTGCAAAGAAGGAGTATTGTTTGCTAGTTTTGTGTCATGCTAACAAGGTTAAAAATCAAAAGAGGAGAAGGGAAACTAGTTGAAAGCCCTGTAGTTGGCTCAAGTGGAAGAAGATCAAGGTTGCTAAAGTCTTCTACATGAGTACATCCTCAAGTCGTAGAAGTTGCAGTTGAGTCTTCAGAGACTATGTCTCATGAGGGAGAACCTAACATGACCAATGATGAAAGAGCATTCAAAAAGGAATTTTTTGATATGATTGATATGGCTAAGGTCCTCTACGTAGACAGGAATAAGAGATTGCAAGGAAAAAGTTCCAAACCTCCCAATGGAGAAGGTTCTTCAAGAGAAGGTAATGGAAAAAGAGGTAATGAAAAAGGAGGTAATGGGAATGGATACATACCTCCACCCTCTCCATCATCTTCTTCATCTTATTCTTCACAAACATCTTCACACTCTTCCACTAATACAAACCTTACTCATACTCATCATCATTCTTCAAAAGGAACTAGTAAATCGCCTTTTCTAAAACTTGATGTTAAATTCGAGTTGCCCATCTATAATGGTGAAGTGAATGCAAAGAAGTTTGATAATTGGATTTTCAATTGGAGGTCTATTACAGGATCCAAAACCTTCAAGAGGATGATATTAAAATTCAGTTGGATTCATTGAGAATGGAGGGTGAAACACTCATTTGGTTGGAGGCAAGGACTCAAGACGAGGTAAAAAAACATGGTAAGATCTCTATTACTTGGTCTGATTTCATTGCGGCTATAAAAAGATAATTCTACCCTTTAGCTGATATGAAAAAAGATACTATGAATTGGTAAAATTTTATACTGTTAAAAGGTAAAAATGTGCAAGAGTATACTCAGGAGTTTAGGATAAGAGCTCTTATGCTAGGAGTAGACTTGTAGTTACAAGATACTTTGTTGAAATACATAGGAGGTTTTCATATCTATCTTCGACACACCATTCCTATGTTTAATCCTGCGAATCTTGATGAGGTTTGTGTTCAAGCTACACACCTCGAAGGAAGAGGGAAAAATGTACATGAAGGAGGTAAGAAGAAGCCATTTCAGAGTGGTTCGAAAGGAAAGAAATGTAAAGGAAAATGGAAGAAAAATTATTCTATTAAGAAAGAAGGGGAGAAACCCATGTGCAAGAATTGTTCCAAAGAGGGCCATGATGAAGTGCAATGCTGGAAGCTTCATTATAAATTAAGACCAAAGAAATTTAACAATAAAGGGAAACAAAGGAAAAACATTGTTGTACAATAACACTTGGGTTCTGACTTAGGTGATGAAATGAAGATTGCAACCACATTCGCTAAAGGAAAAGCTATGGAAAAAACAAGCAAAGAGGAATTTGTGGCAATCACAAGCACAACCACTAACTCTAACAATGCTTAAAATGAAGAAAATAGAATTGAGTTGTTCCATATCATAGTTATTTCCAAAGACAACAAGATTGATATGCTGTTTGACAGTGGATCCCAGGAAAATTTATTTTCTACAGACTTGGTTAACCAAGGATGAAAATCTTTAGGTCACAAGGAAATACGTTTTCAGGTTTGCTATTATTTCCAATTTCGTTGATGAAGTCGAATTAGATGTAGTACTGCTAGATATTTCTGGAGTTGTGTTGGGAAGCCTATATTTGTATGACCGGAAAGTTGTTTTCCATATATTTGAGAACAAATATCATTTGTTCAAATATGGAGTGGCGTATGTTGTGAGAGCCCATCGTAGAAAGCTTAATATGTCTTCAGCAAGCACAAGGAAAATGAAGCGACTTGTCAAATCCATCAAGAATGTCATGCTCCTTATGATCAAGCAGAAGAATGACACGGAGCATGAATCCTTTACAGGCTGTGATGTGAAGCTGAAAGCTGAATTGGTTGATGTGGTCAATCAATATGGAGACGTGTTTCAAGAACTAAAGGGATTTCCACCAAAAAGTGGAATTCAACATAAAATTCAGCTATAGCAAGACTCTCCACTCCCAAATATCGGTATGTATCGAATGTCAATTTTGGAAAGTTTAGAAATTAAGAAAGAAGTCCAGGAATTGTTAGATAAAGGTGTAATTCGTCCATCTACTTCACCATTTGGTTCACCAATTGTTTTGGTACCCAAGAAAGATGGAACCTGGTGCATGTGTGTAGATTATCGAGCTTTAAATAAAATTACCATAAATAATCGATATCCACTTCCCAAAATAGATTATTTTGCTAGATCAGTGGAAGAATGCAAAATATTTCACTAAATTAGACTTGAGAAGTGGACATCATCAAGTTAGAAAAGCCGAGGAGGATATTTGGAAGACTACTTTTAAAACCAAACAAGGATTGTTTGAGTGGCTGATTATGCCTTTCAGCCTTTGCAAGGCTCCAACTACATTCATGAGAGCTAGGAATGATGTTTTAAGATACTTTCTTGATGAGTTTCTAATTGTATATTTAGATGATATTTTGATATTCAACAAATCACGAGAAGATCATGTCAAGCATGTGAGGAAAGTGTTGGATGTCTTGAAAAAAAACCAGTTATTTTTGAAGATGTCTAAATCTGAATTCAGGAAAACTTCCTTAGTGTATTTGGGCCACACAATTGGAGGAGATGAGCTGAAGATTGACCCCTATAAATTTTCGGTCATTGTGAATTAGCCAATACCCAAATCAGTCGTAGAAGTAGGGAATTTTATGGGAGTAGCACAGTACTGGAGGAAGTTCATTACCAATTTCTCTTCCATAGCAGATCCACTACATGCTTTGACTGGCATGAAGGTTGTCTTCTAGTGGGGAGACAAACTACAAAAAACGTTTGATGCTTTAAAACAGAAGATCAGTTCAACCGTAGTTTTAGCATTGTTGGATTTGAAGCAACCATTTCGAAATACAAATAGATGCAAGTGACTACGCCATGGGTGCAGTTCTTTTACAACATGGTAAGCCCATTTCATTTCATTCTAAGATTTTTAATGGTTATGTTATTAAATATGCTACCTATGATAAAGATATTTACGCATTGGTACAAAGTGTGAAGAAATGGAAGCATTAATTAATGGGAAAAGAAACCATTATTCACACCGATCATCAACCTTTGCAATATCTACAATCTCAAACAAAATTGCAGCAATCAAGGCACTTTCATTGGATGGGATTCTTACAGAAATTCCACTTTGCAATCAGGTACAAGAAAGGTATTTATAACATAGTTGCTGATATGCTTTCTGGACCAGTTGTTAATGTAGCCATTTTACTCAAGAATCTTTATGTTTTGCCTAAAAGTTATGTTGAACAATATGCACATGATGCTAACTTTCAAGAGGTATATTCAAACTTGAGTCAAGGTCACGAAGTTCAGGAATTAGACTACCATGTACATGATAATTTGTTGTATCATTTGGGAAAACTTTGTGTTCCACAGGGAGAGACAGTAAATGTCACAAGGGAATCGCACATTTCTTTTATTGGAGGACATTTCAGTGTAAGTAAAACAATGGAAAATATTTAGAGGTATTTTTACTAGCCTCGTATGCTTGAAAGTGTGTCACATTTTATCAGAGGTTGTTCATTGTGTTCAGTCAGTAAACATAGTAATATGAAACTAGGATTGTACACACCACTTCCATTTCCTTCACATCCATGGGAGTGTGTTTCTATGGATTTTGTAGGAGGCCTTCCTTTATCAAGAAAAGGTCATGATTATTTGTATGTAGTTGTGGATATGTTCAAAAATATGTGCATATTAATGCATTGTAAAAAACAAATTACAGCTAAACAAACAACTCAACTTTTCTTTCAAAATGTATGGGTTCATTTTGGATTACCTACTTCTATTGTAAGTGATTGTGATTCCCAATTTGTTGGGAATTTTTGGTCAAATTTATGGAACTTTATGGATGCCAATTTGAATAAAAGTACAACCTTCCATCCACAAACAAATGGTCAAACTGAAGTGGTTAACATGACAGTTATGTTGGCATTATGTGACAAGTGTTGTCCTTGATGGCAAATCACACAGATGATAGATCATAGTGCAGAAGGTCAGCAACAAGGATTTGAGGATTAGACTACAAGAATGAAGAGAAAACATATATACACATGTTCACTTTGACGAAGCCACGTATACATGCGGGTTGGACATTCCCAAGGCGCGTATGCTTATACATGCACTTTCATGCAAAGAAAAGCGCGTACATGTTGGAGAACTTACCTTTGGTCCATGGTAGTTAGTCCTTGGTATTTGAACCTATGATTTTGGACCATAGTATCTCGTCAGATGTGTTGATCCCTAGTATTGGGTCCATGGTATTGATTTGTTATGGTTTTGGACCATGGTATTGTAAGAGGCCTAAGACTATAAAAGGAGAAGAAGATCATTAGGGAAAGTATTGAGAAAGTCTTGAATATCTGATGAAGGATGAGATCCATTATGCAAGTTATGGGTTGCTTGATCTAAGTTAAGGAGGGATCTCACAAGTTGATGGAGAACAAGATCTAAGGATATATCGAGATCAAATGGTTTGAAATGAACTAACTCTTTATAGTTGATTATGCTTATTATAGATTTGTATACTGACGCATGTAATGTTATGAACTGGGCATAACTTAAGTCTGAAATCAGTACAAGTCATGATTAAATATTTATAGATCTGTATGCGGGTTGGCTTTGGTAAAAGCGCGTATGTATGCGGGTTTGGTTTGTCCAAGTAGTGTATGCACTTTAATGCATGATTTTGATGATACAGTTGGTCCTGAATAGTGTTGCAAAGTTCAGGGTTCTGCTCTATGTTCTGGTGACTTCTTTCTGTTGACAGGGTTCAGTGATTCAGTATTGGGTGATTTAGAGATTGATAATGCTAGTGTTGATTGATTGTGTGCTTCAATGATATTGATGGGTCCAGTATGAAAATTGGATGAAACATGGCCTTCAGATTATAGAGTTGTGCTTCAGTGTATCCAGTCTAAAAATTTATGAAACGTGGTACCTGGAGGAGAGAATATTGTAGGCTGGCAGCTACGTACTAGTATCTTAGCTAGTACAAGAACTATGGGGGTTGTAGCTCCCTTCCAGAAGACGCTGGAGAACGAGAGAGGGTTGTAGCTCTCTACAGGTTGCAACCTGCGTACTGGTAAAGGACTGCACCAGTACATTGTAAAAGAAGTTTCTTATTCAAGGAAGATAGAAACAAATTGCAGCAGGTGGTTTTCACCCACATTGGGTTTCCACCTTATATCATGGTGTTCATGTGTGCTTCTTGTGTGTGATGATCTGTTCTGTTTTACTGCTTCTGTTTACTATTCATATGGTCAATGAAGTTCTGATGCATTAACTAAAGATCAACATGTAATGGATTATCTGATTCATAAATAATCTGGATATACGCTCGTTGCTTTAGACATAGTTGCGTATACACGCGGGTTCACTTAACTGAAGTAGCGTATATGTATCTAAGTATGGAATAGAAAAAGTTTTACTAATTTGATAATACTGATTCACCCCCCCCCCCCCTCTCAGTATTATTTCCAACAATTGGTATCAGAGCAGGTCCTTTGGTAGAAGCTTGATCACTTAAAGAAGATCCGTGGAACAATGGGAAAGAAGCTTAAGAAGAAAGCACCAAAGAAGAAGAAGACATCTTAGAAGAACTATGACAGTGGGAGAATCGATTGGGCATTAGGTGTAAAAAGCTCTTCAGAATCAGATTCAGAATCATTTCAGAATGAAGATGAACTATCAGGTATGAATCTGATATCCTCTGATGTTCCAACTATCTATCCACGTAGAGAGGATGTATGTGATAGTGAAACAACTGAAGTTGCTTTTATGGGTGAGCAAGAAGGATTCAAATAGAGGCAGAATTTAAAAGGATGACAGATAAAATTAGAGATCAAGAAGATCTATTAAACAGAAAGGATGGTGCCATCAAAGAAGTTGCTACCAGACTAAAGGCTCAACAAGAGGAAGAAAGCAAGGTAAGGAAGTTATTCAAAGACAAATATCAAAAGTTTCATGATGAAGTAACATCTCTAAGAAATGAAGTCAATGAAAAGAACACAACAATCAAGAAACTTAGAGATAGATCCAGTGATTATGAAAGTCTTGAAGCTATGACCCTCTCACTAAAGGAAGAACTTGAAGAAGCAAAGAAGTAGAATAAATATCTACTCCAAGCTATTGAAAAACAAGAAAACGAAGTTATCAGTTTAAAAGCATAGCTGGAATGTGCCTCCAGAGTTCGTCAAATGCTGTAGGTGTTGAATGAAGAACAAGAAGATGAGATTCTAAAACTAAGGAAACTAGTG
This sequence comes from Pinus taeda, assembly GCA_000404065.3. Taxonomy (NCBI): domain Eukaryota; kingdom Viridiplantae; phylum Streptophyta; class Pinopsida; order Pinales; family Pinaceae; genus Pinus; species Pinus taeda. The sequence goes on along the minus strand of APFE031255974.1, from coordinate 117,459 downwards.
GAAGAAGGAAGGAAGTTTGAATATACCTTAAAGAAGCAATGTCTGGAAAAAGAAGAACAACATCAAGTCGAGGTAAATATATTGAAAGGTAAATTAGAAGAAAAAGATAAACTATTACGATTTCAAGATAGTACTAAAATCCTGGATGATATTCTTAGTAGTCAAAGATCTCCTGCTATCAAAACTGGTCTTGGTTTTCATGAATCTATTGAAGGTGAATCTAGTTCACAAGGAGAAGCAAGGAACTCTAAAGAGAAATCTAAAATGATCAGCAAGGAGATGAGAGGTCAACCCTATCAACAATCAAGGAACGAGATTCTTCAAAGAAAATATTTTACTCCTCCTATGAATAATGTTGAATGTTATGAATGTCATAATCTTGGACATATTGCAGCTAGATGCAGAAGAAGAATGGTTCAAGACCATCACACAGAAATATCATCACATTCTAGCTACTTTAATGGGTATTGTTTTTCTTGCAATATGTTTGGTCACAAGGCTGCTGATTGCTACAGGAGGAATATGGAACATGTAAGATGTTATGCATGTAACAAGCTTGGACATATAGAAAAGGATTGCAGGAACAAAGTACGAACATCACATCAAAAGAAGAAATCATCATCACACTTGAAGATATGGAAGAAGAAGGAAGTTCAGTCAGAAAGATGTAGCACCACACAAAGTACTCAGATGAAGCACAACATATACATAACTAACTCAGGGGGAGCTGAAAGTGTACAACTTCAGTGTCCTGAAACTCATACGCAAGTTTCATAAAGAGAAGTCACATATATACACGAGTTATACACTGCAAAGTCGCGTATATGTCAGTCTAAGGAAAAGCAGTGGGGATAGGGTCAGAAAAAGGGTCTGATATGTTTCAGTCCATTATTTGATCTATCGGTTAATAGTTACAGTCTACTGAGGATGTGTGGAAATGTCTTGATACTTGTAAGATGTTTAGAAGTGTTTTGATCCTAACCTGATGATGATGATGTCTTGATGCTTATTTCTGATATATGCATGATCAGATCTAATAGTAAACAGATGACACAGGTTGAGGGGGAGCACATGCCTTTAACAATGCATTGTTGACATTATGGTTAGTAATCCTTGGTGATGATGCTTATATGGCTAAATGATATATCTTGCTATGATATGGTTATGAGTTATCCATGACAAAATCTCATATGGTTCTTAAGGGCTACAGATCATATTTGTGGATTGATGGTGCATATATGATGCTTACATGGTGATCTTCATAAGTATAAAGCTTGAATACACAACGTCATTACTTGATGATGAGTCTGTCATATGATGCTGTCTTCATATGCATGAAATATAGCTATGATGCAGGATTCCTATAGTTCTTGATGATCATGTGGATGAGGATTGTTGATGTTGATGATATAAAGAAACCTTGACAAAATCTTGAGCTCTAGATATTTAGTGTTGGATACATGGAATTATTGGAGATATGCTCTTACCTATATGATGATAGGTTTATTCTCACATATGTTGATTAATGATTATCAGATGAAGGATATTCCCATGTAATATTACATGGATGGTCATGCAAATCTTGATGATGATGACTATGGTGTTTTCCACATATGATATCATGTAAATGACTTATGACGATGTTCAAAAGGATGTATTGATTTCTATATGCAGACATAACTTCGTACAGGACACTTGCAGGTTGCTGATCTGGAAATAGTTGTACGCAAGTTTAATAAAGCGTATCCACGTATATACGCTTGTTTCTGTGGTTACAGTCGCGTATATGTTGGTTTGAATGAAATCAGTGGGCCAGACTCAGGGTGAGAAGAGTCCGATATGGGGATGACAGAGACCATCTGGCACAGCTTCAGGAGGAGCAGATAAACTACTAATAATGTATTGTTGGCATTACCTTAGAAGCTCCTAGTTCGTGTACACAAGCCGGTTTTGGGTTTAGGTAGATCAAGTACAGAAGAGAACAAAAGATCATGGTTGTTGAGCTGAAAAGTGTTTGACAGATGCTACTGATATTTGTCATTGGTGACTTTCATAAGTCTTGCTCTTGATATTTGGTCTCTATATCTTGTATGTCATTTATTATCAAGGTCATGTAATGGCCTATGTTGGTTTCCCCACTATGCCTGGGATAGATGATGTAATGTTCTTGTTTTATCATGTGTAAACTTTTGATGTATCCCCACTTGGTTGGGTAGATGAGTCAAGTCCCACTTGGATGGGAGATGGATGTATGAGTCTTTGGTGATAGGAAGGTCACTTATAATAGAGTCATGTTCTTCTTAGAACATCTTTTTGTAGATCTTGCCTACAGTCAAGGGGAGCATGAACAACGCATTTCAGCAGTGCAGAGACTCAGTAGGTACTCAGAGGGAGCTTGGTCAGATTGATACACCTTGGCATATACAAAGGGGGAGCTCATTCAGAGATTTCCATAGGTACTGAGCGGGAGTATGGTCAGCGAGATGTTTATCAAAGAAAGTGAATATCTTGGTCCGCCCTTTGCCCTTGATGTCAAAGGGGGAGAGTGATTTGGTGTTGTTGCCATCAAGTCCAAAGGGGGAGATTGTTGTCATTATGGTGCATGTATTGTACTTGATGGCAACCCACTCATAGGAGAACATCTCTCTTAGATATAACTAGATGAATCTTTAGAAGAGATATCAGATGTGACTGAATGCATGGGATGCAGGACAGCTCAAAGGAATCAGATGATAGTTCTAAGTATGACAAGTTATCTTTGCCATCAAGTCCAAAGGGGGAGATTGTTGGCATTATGTGACAAGTGTTGTCCTTGATGGCAAATCACACAGATGACAGATCATAGTGCAGAAGGTCAGCAACAAGGATTTGAAGATCAAACTACAAGAATGAAGAGAAAATATATATAAGCATGTTCACTTTGATGAAGCCGCGTATACACGCGGATTGGACGTTCCCATGGCGTGTATCCATACACGCACTTTCATGCAAAGAAAAGCGCGTACATGTTGAAGAACTTACGTTTGGTCCATGGTAGTCAGTCCTTGGTATTTGAACCTATGATTTTGGACCGTAGTATCTCGTCTGATGTGTTGATCCCTAGTATTGGGTCCATGGTATTGATTTGTTATGGTTTTGGACCATGGTATTGTAAGAGGCCTAAGACTATAAAAGGAGAAGAAGATCATTAGGCAAAGTATTGAGAACGTCTTGAATATCTCATGAAGGATGAGATCCAGTATGCAAGTTATGGTTTGCTTGATCTAAGTTAAGGAGGGATCTCACAAGTTGATGGAGAACAAGGTCTAAGGATATATCGAGATCAAATGGTTTCAAATGAACTATCTCTTTATAGTTGATTATGCTTATTATAGATCTGTATACTGACACATGTAATGTTATGAACTGGGCATAACTTAAGTCTAAAATCAGTACAAGTCATGATTAAATATTTATAGATCTGTACACGCGTTAGCTTTGGTAAAAGTGCGTACGTACGCGGGTTTGGTTTGACCAAGTAGTGTATGCACTTTAATGCATGATTTTGATGATACAGTTGGTCCTGAATAGTGTTGCAAAGTTCAGGGTTTTGCTCTGTGTTCTGTTGATAGGGTTCAATGATTCAATATTGGGTGATTCAGAGATTGATAATGCTAGTGTTGATTGATTGTGTGCTTCAATGATATTGATGGGTCGAGTATGAAAATTGGATGAAACATGGCCTTCAGATTATAGAGTTGTGCTTCAGTGTATCCAGTCTAAAAATTTATGAAACGTGGTACTTGGAGGAGAGAAGATTGTAGGTCGGTGCCTACGTACTAGTATCTTAGCTAGTACAAAAACTATGGGGGTTGTAGCTCCCTTCCAGAAGAAGCTGGAGAACGAGAGAGGGTTGTAGATCTCTGTAGGTTGCAGCCTACGTACTGGTAAAGGACTGCACCAGTACATTGTAAAAGAAGTTTCTTATTAAAGGAAGATAGAAACAAATTGCAGCAGGTGGTTTTCACCCACATTGGGTTTCCACCTTATATCATGGTGTTCATGTGTGCTTCTTGTGTGTGATGATCTGTTATGTTTTACTGCTTCTGTTTACTGTTCATATGGTCAATGAAGTTTTGATGCATTAACTAAAGATCAACATGTAATGGATTATCTGAATCATAAATAATCTGGATATACGCTCGTTGCTTTAGACACAGTTGCGTATACACGCGGTTCACTTAACTGAAGTAGCGTATATGTATCTAAGTATGGAATAGAAAAAGTTTTACTGATTTGATAATACTGATTCACACCCCCCCCCC
>APFE031255974.1:84872-109509 GCA_000404065.3 Pinus taeda | reverse complement strand
AACTTTTTTTTGTGTTGTGTTTTTTCATTGTTTTAATTTTTTATTTTATTTTATGTTTTCATTATTTCTTTTAAATTTTAATGTTTTTCGAGGTCATGATAAAATACTTTACGCCATTATTTCGAAATATTGAATTTTTACTTTTGAAAAGAAAAAGTGTTTTTCCAACATTAACACTTTTCGTTTTGAGGGTGTTTTTTGGACAATTTTTGCGCAAAAATTTGGTTTTCACTACCATTTTTAAAACATGTTGAAAATTTACCCTAGAAAAAAAAAGGTGTTATTCCAGCATCAACACTTTTCGTTTTTAACACTGTTTTTGATGTTTTTTCGAGGTTTTTGGCTAGAGTTCCCGTTTTGAGTTTATAGTTCCCGTTTCAAAGTTTACAATGTTATGAATTTTGGACTTACATTAGTAAGGAAAGGCTTCAAGGTGAAGGTAAAAAGCTAAAACCAATCTGTTATGGTACATTTAAACTTTTGGAAAAGATTGGTAATAATGCTTTCAAGCTTGATTTTCCGCAAATTTATTCCATTGTTAATGTTCAAAATTTGAGATTACATGAGCCTCCTTTGATTGAATATCAAGGAGAAAGTGTACAGATTCCATCAATTGAATGTTTTTCTCCAAAATTTCTCGATGAGTTTTAGTAAGACACCATACTTGATAGAAGAACGAGGTCATAAAAAAGAGAAATTTTGATTATCTTCGAGTGGGTCTCAAAGGTACAAATCCATCAAAGGCCAAATGGATTGAAGAAGGGGAGGTGAGGGAATAATACCCTCATCTTTTCAATAACTAAATATAAGCTTTTGGGGTCCAAAAGGCTTCTAGTGGGGAGGAGTGATCAGGTGCCAAAGTTTATGCAAAAAATAAAAGTGTTAGAATTTTTTCAAAATTAGCTTTAGATCGAAGAGCTCGTCATTGTGAATCCAATGGTGTGAATAACACTCAAATCAGAGGTCGTATGCAAAAGTTAGAGCAAGTCAAAGTTCAAGTTTGACTTTTCCACAAGGTAGGATAGGATGACGTGGAAAAGGTTCTAACGAATAGGAGGCGCCAAGTGGCAGGTTGCCATTGGCCCTCGTATATCGCATATCACAGGTCGCAGGTGGATCGGGTTAAGAACCGGCCCCCAGCCAGTACCGATTGTGATTTGCAATATCACATGTCGAAATCACAGAAAAGGAGGAGTTACAGAATCGGCCCTTGGCATAGTCAAGGTTGCGATGCTATATATCGCAATTGCATATCGCACCCAGTAACCACTAATATATCTATATATTATATATATATATATAATATTATAATATTTATAATTATATATATATTATATATAGTATTATCCACCGATAGAAAAATGTGATGAGTTCTGATAGCGATAAGACCCTAGATGCGATATTTTAGATATTGCAGTTTGATGTCCTGTTGGATCCGTGATATCACTATCACAACATTCTGTCATGTTAACAAGACTTTCAGCTCGCCAAAACTCGTCGCTTGCGATGAGAGATAAGTTCCTAGATGTGATACATTTATGAGCCACAATTTGTGTTCCCGTTGGGTCCGCTGATAGCGCATCACACAATCATCGCTATGCTTACAAGATTATCCATCAAGCTTTTACGCCGATTGCGATTTGTGATATGACTGATAGGTTATGGACCTCAACATAACCAAATTATTGCTCAGTTATTGGATTTTGCAGTGAATTTGTGGGATTATATCGGTTTTGGAGCAATTTGTGGAGCAAATAGTGGGAGAACTAGGAGAAGTCATAACTTCTTCAGTTCGTATCCAAATTGGATGCAAAAATAGGCTAGATGACCATTTTTGAGTATTTTGAACTCATAGAGACAGGTTTCAGAGGCATTGGAGCATTGTAAACACAATTTTGTTGTAATTTTGAGCATAATAGAGAGGCCCAAGCCTTGGAAGATGGAGCAAGGAGACGTAGCCCAAGAGGGGTGAAATCCTCATCAAATATTTGAGTTCTGTGTTGTATATTGATGTTCTTTGCTGTTATTTTTCTATTGTTCAACATATGTTTTATGTTAAATTTTTTATAACCTTTACATAAGAAACTCCCATGGGAATCAGTTAATTAAGAAAAAATGGTGAATTCTTAAGCAATTGATAAGAATATTGGGCTTTATTCTAAATGGGGAATTAACACAACAATACTAATCTGCTCCATTTCATATCATGGCTTTACTGTGATCCACATTCCAGTTTAGGGACCACTAGGCCATGTGTTTGTTAGTTCAAAGATCCACCCCACTCAGCTTCGAATCCAAACCTTCTATCCCGCCTTAATCGAATATGAGAACCCATCTCATCAAAGCTATTAGGAAATGGCAAGGCTAGGCTGAAGAACACTGTCACACCTGGAAAAACCCATGCCATGATAGAAATGAGCCACATGGAATAACATGAATGCCAAATATAACAAGGAAAATACACATGCAAGTTGACACCTGCAATGAAGCTTGTTGTAGTTGCTTGATCTCGCCTTTCCCTTCTTGATCTTTGCTTCCTCTTGTCTTCTTTTCCTTTCCTTCTCCAATGCCAAAGTGCTCCAAGAAACTATAAGTGTTTAAGAGTGAGAGAGAGAGAGAGAGAGAGAGAGAGAGAGAGAGAGAGAGCGAGATAATAATGAGAGAGCTCCAAAGCTAAATTGAGAAAAGGTTACCAACTGATCCTCAGAACCATTTTTATGAATTAGGAATTAGGCCTCTATTTTCTTCATTTTCCATTATTTTCCTTCATTTTCCTCCTCACATGCAACCTGTGACCTTTCACCTCCCTTTTCTCCTAATTCCCATTATTTTCATAAATAATTGTGCAAAAAACGCTAATTTTCCTTTCCAAAGCCTTAGCCATTTCCTTACCCATAAATAATGAAATGAACACACCCTAGGATGTCTTGCCCAACATTTAACTTGGAATAAGTGTCTCTTCAACCGTCGTTATTGTTTTTAACTTTTATTACATGGAATTTTCACCAAGGTTGTTACAAGTACCCATGGATGTTTCATACTCAGTCATTGCTCTTCATTGATGATATCAGGAAAAAAGAATATGAAATTACTTATAATCATGACTCCTTGAACATTCATAATCATACTTATGATATGACAAGAAAATATAGATTTTGAACCTATCTTCTCCCATCATGTACTTTGAAATACATTACCAAATATCCCTCAAAGGTGGGCAAAAGGTCAGAGAGGTATCATCATATGAAAATTGGAATATACATTGAATCCAAATGACCTTGCTTCATCTACCTACAAGAGTTTACACCAAAAGGATATTTTTAACCAAGATATAAGTTCCTAACAAACCTACCATATGTTATAGAAGCTACTCCTTGTCACATGTAGTTATATGTTCATTATGTTAAATATTGGCCAATAGATATTCCATCAAGTCCCAATGGGTGCACATGATTGCTTATTTGGAACTAAATTCATTGATGCCAATGTCATTATCCCTCCTTTCCTTCATTCCCTCCTCGTCATTAAAACTACAAAATATTTCTCATGTAGTTTCCATTGAAAAAAATATTACTTGCATATAGGAAGTGCCAAGTGATTGTCCTCGTCTAGCCATGGTTTATGGTCATTCATAAACTAGATTCCAATACCTTTGAAGAATTATATTGGAGTAAATTAATTCTATAAAGACCATTATGTAATTTCAAAACTAACATAGGCTTCTCAAAATATATAATCATACAAAATTGGGAGAACATAAAAGGAACCTACCATACATGGCATGTGGAGTGTGCCCTAGTAGGTGTTGAAGAAACAATGATAAGTAGGGTGGAGATAATGATGAAAAAATACATCCTTATATGGAGACAAATGAGTGAAAAATAATATAAATAATGGTACCTACAACCAATATATAATTCAATTAGCTTGACATACTTGGCATTCAACAGTTTGACACCAACTATTATTGGGACAATCTATAAATTCTAAAAAGTATCCTTACTTTTGAACTATACTTCATTAAAACCGAGTTTTCATGGAATTTTTACAGACAAATCAACATGTAGTTCATGTGTTTATATATTGTCACAGAAATAATGTCATGAAATTTACATTATATCACAACATTCATATATTATATATATATATATATATATATATATATATATATATCTAATTATCTATATTATATATATTATATATATATATATATATATCTATATATATATATATAATATATATATATTATAATATATATATATGAATTCATAATGATGATAATCCAGGGAAAAAATCAGACTATCAAATATTTATTTTGTTGGGAAAATAAATTATCTTAATAAAACAAATCAATTCGCTCAAACATAAATTATCAATCTAAGTAGGTATTTTTATTTCAAGGTTATCGAGCAAAATATATGTAAGCAACAATATTTAATTGACATTGGATAATTCCTAATGCTAAGATTTCTCCTACAAGAACAAAGTTGTCACTCTTCACACTTGCAAGAATGAAAATCAATCTCACTGTGAAACCCTCATTTTCATAAAAATAACTCACTACATACAGAAATCACACTTGTAGAAGTTAAATAACACTCCTTAAAATCAATCCTCACAAAACCATTCGATCAAAACCACAAAACGATAAAGCCAACTGAAATAAACTCATTTATCAACTAAATAACAAACTGTAACTTTATGTAAAAGAAACTAACTAACATTATGTTTTAACAAAAAATTAGAAGTCTGTAACAAAAATTGAAAATTATCTCCACATAGTTAGTAAGGATCGATCTAGGAGTACCTATGTTGACACACAACCAATCTACACTAATATTTCTCAAGTTAAGTTAACCAATAGTAACACCAACATATTAGCAAGAATCTATAAAAATGATAAAATAGTAAATTAATTAACATGGCTTGTAAATAAATTAATGTGTAACAACTCTATACCTTTACTAACACAACAACCCCTGCTAAAGAGGAGGGCCCTTCCTCCTCAGCAAAGGTTGGTGATTCACAACTCACAAATAAAAAAATTAAAGATAAGCAACAAACTTACAAAGATTGCATTAGCTTTAGAAATGAAGTTAAAAGATGTGGTGTTATATGGATGATGGTGCCTCCCCTTCCCAATTTAAATTACTCATTTTCTTACTTACTCACTCTTGTATCCCTAACCTCCAACCTGCCCTTCGTCCATACATTTATACAAGAAAAGAGAAGGGGGAAAATTCGATCAATTCCCCCAAATCTGGGTTGTCACAGTTATGGTCAGATTACAAAATATTGTGTCAATCATTTTTGGAAGATCTTAGTTGGAAAATAACTGAATATTTGATTACAATAGATTTATTTTTCATAGAATCATCTAAGAATAGGTTGGAGCTTGTAATAGTGACTGGTAGAATTTCCATGTAAAAAAAAAATAAGGCCAAGATCATGGGACACATATTCCAAGCTGAATGTTGGGAAAAAAATATAGCGATGGGGATCACTTGCGATTAGTAAAATAGCTATGGAAATTGGCAAAGGCAATGGCAAAGGAAAAGTGGAATTAATTGGCATTTTATTTATGAAAATAATGGAAAATAGGAGAAAGGGCAGGTGAAAGGCCACGTGTTTCATGTGAGGAGGAAATTGAAGGAAAAATAAAGAAAAATGGAGAAAATAGAGGCTTAAATGATAAAATGGCTTCTGAGGGTCAATTCAGGGCTTTTCTTAGTTCACAACCTTTTGTACATTTTAACTTGGAGCTCTATTTTCTATTATCTCTCTCTCATACTCTTGGACACTTATAGTTTTCTTTGAGAACTCTTGGAGGAGTGTGGCTTACTTTGGATTTGGAGCAAGAAGACAAAGGAAGAGGAGGAAAGCACAAGAGGAAAACAAGATCAATAGCTCCAATGAGTTTTCTTTGTAGGTACCAAGTTGCATGTATGATTTTGCTGCTATTTTTGGCATGCATGGTGTATGCATGTGGTTAGTTGGTTATGTTTTGTCATTACCATTGAGGATTGTATGGATTGATTGTGGTTTGGTTAGCCTTTTCATTTCCTGGATAGCCATGGTTTTGTGGGTTTTCCCTTTTGTTTCTAGTTGGTGCTCATGTTCTTTATGGCTATGGGTTGAGTTATTAGTTCTTGGAGCCTTGGTTGGTAAAATTATTTAGAAGCCCTGGAATAACTTGGGCTAAGTTACTAGTCCTGGAAGCCTTGGTTGGAAGAACACTCTAGATCCCTTGGCGGACAGAGTTACGTCTAGTCCTGGAGTCATGGTTGGAAAAATGCTTTGGCGTCCTGTGGAAATTGCGAGTTGAGGTACTAGACCTTGATCCAGGTTGGAAAAAATGCTTTGGAGCCCTTGAAAACTTGGGTACAGACTAATTTGGTGATGGTTAGTGATGTCTAACCTTGAGGTGGAATCATTGTTTGAGGGTTGAGGTAGTTTGGCCTCTATAAGCCTTGTTTTGGGTCTTGATTCGTTTATTCCAAGAGATCCCACATTCATGCTTGGAATATGGCACGAGGGTGATTGATTGGAAGATAAATTTGGTTCAACCTAATATATGGTCGAGTGGTACATGGAAGTCCGACTTGGTTGGATTTTACAAATGTTAATAATAATTCTTTTCCTTTGTATTTCATGAGTAAATGTATTTATTATCATGTGGCTTGATGGTTGTTATATCATTGTTGTGATTCTGGTTATATGTTGGTTATAAACATGGTTTTATGGCATACTCCAGTTATGGCACTCATCATGTTTTGATTAGTAAATGAAATGTTAATCAATGTATGACCTAATAGGTGAAAATCTAGTTGTTGTGAGAGAGAATTAGACCTTCTCAATGATTTTTAGATAAGTATGATACCCCAATGTTCAGATGTGTAATTATGACTTGTAGATTACATGTTCATGATGTGCTTAATGAAATGTTTGTCATGGTTAGGATGTGTCAGGTTATTCCTTGATAAAGTTTTAAGTTAAAGGCTTTATCTCTGTGTTATTTATCATTCTTGAGTGTTTCATTAAGTTTTGGGCAGAGATATGAGTCCTAGCCCTAAAAAATGTGCCTCATATTTCACGGTCCCAAGCACAGAACTAGGTGAAAAAGGCTACAGTCATTGGGATGCAAGATTATGGGAGTGACTGAGAGCCCCAGTAAATGAAAAAGCAATTTAACTCAGGGGTTGGCCAACTGGAGTGGTTGGTTAGCTCTTGGGGTTCTTGTAGCTCTTAGATAAGGCTTGTTTGGTTTTAGTCCATCGATTCCACTTCCTTAATTGTACCTAGGAGGTTGAGTCATATCATAGTAACTCTTCATCACATATTTACCCTAGTAGACTGGTAAGCTTGGGGAAGTGTGGGAGGAGGGTGGTTATAGAGTGGTATCAAAGCTCTTAGGTTCAAAGAATTGGACTGGATGGGTATAATGTGTTTTTCATGCATACATGTTAGTTGCATATGAGTTTTTATGCATGTATTGTGATAGTCATAATGTTCATGTGTTGGTTGAGATAGAGTAGGAGAATTTTATTATCAAGGAGAGGTTGCAACATTGGACCTCGGGGTAAGAAAAGATCATCATACATGTTTGTATGTTGGGTATGTAGGTATATTGTTTAATGATTGTTATAAGAATTATGGCTATGTACATGCTAGTAATTCTATTTCTTCTTTTGGTTACATGCACGTTGGATTCTAGTTGATTGGTGTGGTCATATGCGCGTGCGTCGGATAATCGTGAGTGATAGTAAGTTGTTTTTGTATGCATTGTGGTTTTACACATGATTATTTTGGTCATTGTAGCTAATATCTTGATGTTATATGTATCGTGTTAATCTAGATTGGCATGTGTATATGGATATGGTTATGATACTCACATACAAGACGATATATTTATGATATTGTGTCATACTAATCTAAATTGACTGTGTAGATGTGAATTTTATGCACACATGTCAATTGTTTATGAGTTTATCATGTGAACATGTTAGCTAGTTACTGTTATGGATATCAAGACCTTATTTATGTTGAGTTGATGTGCTTGTGAATTTATATCATGATAATATAGATAGATTGTGCAGAAGAGATAGACTCCCTTGATATACACTAAGGTATGAGTTTGATTATGTCGTCTATTTGATTTATCTAACATGGTATGTTTACAGGTTGTTTGAATGTTTGATTAATTGCATGATATGAGTATGTGCCTATAATATTGCATGAAGAAATGATCTTGTTTTAATATGGTTGTACTAACACAATATGTCTTGAGATAGTTGATATGTACTTGAGTGTAAGTGTGTGCTAGTTGTAGTATTATGATTAATGATTGTGAGTTAATTCCAAACTACGAGATGGCTATTAGTATTGGTAATGGCTTATTTCAATTAATAGACATGAAGTCTTGATCGTTGGAACATATGACTGACATGTGAGAACAATTGCAAGGAAACATGCTTGTACTAGCACAATAAGGTAACATTTGATTTGTTTATATAACTAACAATTGGGAGATGTGTTAGCACATAATAAGATTAAATTGTAGAAAGAAAAAGTTAAAAGAAAATAATTGGGTGAGAATTCCTTTGGAAATGTTTGGAGATCACATTTCCAAATGAAGGAGTTCTTTTCTTGAATACATGAAGTCTTCTTAACCTTGATTTCGTCTGACATTATGTGGATATGTGCTATATTCATGAACATGTATTTTACATGTATATTACCTAGATTCTAGAATTATAGTTTGATTCTTCAAGGAACTGGCATCCCTTGAGAGTTGATATATGTACATGCTTAGTTACAAGGAATAATTCTTGGCACAACAAGGTAATATAACAACTATATTCTTATATTTATCTATACACTAATAGTTATGTCGTTATGACAGTATGTTGCACGAGATTACATGGTAAAAGAGATTTCCATGGAATATTGGAGAAGGCTCAGGATGAGCTTTCCATTGGAAGAATTCAAAACCCATGGGGATTGAGTCATGGTGTTTGTTTCTAGCTTCGTGCTTTTAGTCCTTTGTAATTTGGTTGCGTTTGAATTACTTTTTGTTTATGTCTAGTGTATGGCCATAACACTTTTTTTGTGGTGTCGTATCGCTATTGGTTTTTCATTGTTTTCTTCTTGGTTTCTTTTGGTTCTTTCCTTTTATGTTTCGAGGGTATTGGGAATTGGTTGGGAAAGAGGAAAGTTAATGGATATCAGAAAGAGATGAATGAAACCCAATAGGTAGTGTAAGACTCAGATGAATCCCGGTGCATGAATAAATGGTAGGTGAAGGCAAGGGAATGAAAACTAGTTGGATTGGTTGGGTCCATTGGGTGAATGTACAGTAGCAGGAAAATCATAAGAAAAGTAATAGGAAAGGTATAGTAAATGGATTTGAGGCATTAGATGCCTTGTCTAAGTTGGAACTATTGTTCTCAATGTTGTACATGGTGTGCATAGATAAAGGGAGTTCTCTTAACGTAGACCTTATCATATCTGATAATTATGTTGTGATTATGATTATGATGATGTCTATATATGTATATATGTATTTACATATGTTGTTGTTTTACATAGTCTTCAGGGATCATGATTTCTTTATGCTAATAATTATATAAATGAATGTATGTATGCCATTGTCTGACAGGGTTTTTAGGGATCATGATTGTTTTATGTTGATGTTTGTATGTATAAATGTATGTATGTATTTTTCTGATAGGATAATTAGGAATCATTCTTGTAGAGTATTGATTTCTTATGTAGGTGAATGACATGAAGAGGTTCCTAGTCTTATGAGGAAACAAGTGGGAAGAGTTTCCCTGACATATCTATGAGGTCAGTATTATGTGGATATGACATGATATTGTGTGATTATATATGTATATGTTTATGCTATCACATGTAATGTTGGGGGATACATCAACGAAATGAAGGAAATGTGATATGCGACATGCTAGGACAAGCATGGATAGTGGAAAGACATTAGAGGCAAGGTTGTTTGGTAAAGACAATGTCATTTCTGGATGTGCAATATTAATGTTGTGTACATGTTACATATGTGATGTTGTGAGCACAAGGTTCTATGTATATGTTGGATATGCAGTTATGTGTACATATGGTGTTGTGCACATGTTGGATATGTGGTGTTGTGTACATATGGTGTTTTGTGCATGTTGGATATGCAATGCTATGTACATATGGTGTTGTGCGCATGTTGGATATGTGGTCTTGTGTACATACAGTGTTATGTACATGTTGTATATGTGGTGCTATGTATATATGGTGTTGTGTTCATGTTGTATATTCGGTGCTATGTACATAAGGTGTTGTGTGCATATTGTACATGTGGTTCTATGCACATATGGTGTTGTGTGCATAATTATACATGTGGTGTTGTGTGCATGTTATGTCGTGTGAAGGTGGTGTTGTGTTCATGTCATGCATGTAGTTTTGTGTACATACAGTGTTATGTACATGTTGGGCATGTAGTGTTGTGTACATGTGGTGTTTTGTACACGTTGTATAGCTGGTGTTGTGTACATGTTGTGAAGGTGGTGATGTGTACATGTGGTGTTGGGTACACATTATGCAGGTGATGATGTGTACATGTGGTGTTGTGAACACATTGTGCAGGTGGTGTTGTGTACATGTAGTATTGTGTAAATGTCATACATGTTGTGTTGTGCACACGTGGTACTGTGTTATGTGTATTATGTAGTCATTGTATTGTGACATGTGTATTCATTGTGTTGTACTTTGTGTACATATATGTATTATGTTATACACCAGATGTAGGAGTATGTATTGTGTTGTGTTGTACACCAGGTGTAGATGTATGTATTGTTTGGTATTGTATGTTGTGAATTACATTGTGTGTATGTGTACATGATTGAAGAAAAGAAAAGATACTAAGTGTTTTTCGGGCATGGAAACCGATCCGACGTGTGTACAAAAAGAAAAAAAGATAAAGGAAGAAGCAAAGAACCAATTGAAGGACAAGTATTAACATTTATTTCAATTTTTATTACGCATGTGATATGTGATTTTGATTCATGATTATTATATGTGATCTATGATTCTGGTTTATGATGGTTGCATGTGATTTTTAATTTTTGTTATGATGGCCAAATTTTGAGTTAACCAGATGTGATATGTTTATACTTGATGATTTGATCAAATAACTATTTTGACTTGTTGTAACAGGAAGTAAATAGAATTTCAAGTGTACCTTATTAACAAGCTACTAAAGAGGTATGATTTGAGTTTATTTCAACTCATTTTGATTCTAATGCAAATTATGTGCTTGGTACATGTTACACAATATTTTCTCATGCCTCCTGCACTTCCTTGTGACATACTCTGAAGTGCTCAAAACATGACAATTATATAGTATACTCATCCATGTCTACAACTCAAATTCCTCCTAAGAATTTGTTTGGAAAATGCCTTGAGCTTTCCCTGAAGAAATATCTCTTAAAATCCTAAAATGAGAGTCATCACTCCTATGAGGCTAAAAAACAATGATGGTCACTTGTTGCACTATTTTTGACTAGCGGTGGCATCACTTTGATCCCTTGCATACCCATGATGATACCAAAAAGGTAATTTTTGCAAAGAGGATGAGAAGCTTCGTGATATAGAAGTTTCCAGAGCAACGAGCTGGAGGTTTCTTTAGATAGATGAGGTTGAATCCTCTCAACTTGGCCTCTTTGTCTTAGCCCAATGAGCTACCTCCTTGAGATGAGGGCCCAATCCTATTTTTGGGGAGGTCCTAACTCCCTTTCCCAACCTATAAATTCATCCTCTCGCATTCCCAAATGGTTGGTCTTTGTCTATTTTCACCCTTATGCTAATCTTGTGCCTAGAGGCTATTCATTTGACTTGGAGAAGGGGTTCTTGGAGAATTATTGGCTTGGACTTGGATTACCACTCAAGGAGAGCCTTTCAACATCAAGGCTTTGGTTGTAAGCTTCCCTTTATTTCTTAATAACACACAACTACTAGTTCATCTTCCCAAAATATATATGTTCATGTATTATTTAGCTTAACATTCCTTGATCAGTTAAGTAGGTTGTTATTGGATTTGATATTGGTTTTGGCATGCTTTGTTGTCTCTTGATCACTTGTGAAGGTACATAAATGTTGAGAGAAGCAAGAAGAAGTCTGTGACACAAGCGGTTCGAGGACCTCAACAAAGGAAATCATAATAGCATCGGAATGAGGTAGGCCATCTCTTTCGTTCTACTTTTCAATTATAACCTAGGAATATGCCTATTTGATTGTCACTTCGTTTGCTAGATCCACTCATTGGGATAGAGGGATTGTCTCTATCCACAGAGAGGATTAACCTTGTCAACAAAATGGTGATTCCACTAGGGAGCATATGATCTTTTCCTTCAATTTCTTCGCCTTGTCTTATGATAAGTTTGATCAACCATTCATTCGTAGCCTTCACTACTTGTCTGTAGTCAATCTCACTTTCTGGTAGATGCTTGAAAGTTGTTGATTTGAGTTGTTCTTGAAGATTTTTTTTTTTTTCTTTGGTTCTTCACCCATCACATTTTTAGCCCTGACAGCCACGATGATATCGTGGGTTTGTTGATTATAGTAGCTATGATCACTGCTTTTGTCTTAATAGGTGTGATGATTGCAGAAGTTAGAGAAACTTACGGTTTGTCTTCTTATTATCAGTTCGTTTTGCCTTCCCAGTGATTTGCCAATATGATCTTAGTTGACTCTTTTATTTTCTAATTGCAATCGCCTTTTGACTTGGTTTGAGTGTGATTGAAGTTTGATTAGCCTTTTAGGGTTTCTAGGTCTTCTAGTTCAAACTTCATCCACTCATTGGTCTTCTCATCAGAGATCAATTTATTATGTTAAAGAGTCTTTGTGTGTTCAGACATCCTTTGCAAATCACTTTTGGTTCTTGTGTCTTAAGTTGTTTTCATTGGTATTAGATTGAGTAGATGCTATGGAGGTCACTTAAGTTCTATTTGACAAACAATATATTACAAATTCATTGTCTCATTTGAATCGAAAGGAAGTGTTTGCTTAAAGTTTTGTGTTTCAAAAACGTGAAAGTGAAGTGTTTATCTTTTCATAGTTTTCGAAGCATTTTTTGTGTTGTGTTCAATTCATTAATGTGGAAGAGATTTTCATGTTTGTTGGATTTCTTGCATTCTCTTTTACTTTTGCACTAGATTACACTTATTGCATTTCAGTGAAAAAGAGAAAAATCATCATTAAATCTTAACTTAGTTTTGCTTTAAGGTTTGTTTGGCATTGCATTTGCTTATTATGAAAGATTAGATTTCATGTTTTGCATTTACCATTTGAAGGTTCTCATTGATGCATTGTTGCTTGGTTGATGCATGAATTGGATGATTTTCTTCCCTAAATAGATAGATTTCATCGAATTGAAGGAATTCTTTTTGACATCTAGTTGAAATTTAGGAAAGGTAACATCGTTAAGGCCTTGAAATCGAAACATAATTCCAAGATTAACTTTAAAAATCTATCAATCAATCTAAGGATAATTTGAAACATTAACGTTCATACTTAGTGATCTCAGTTAGAGACGTGTTCCAACATCTATAAAACTTAGTAGATGTCATTCTCTTCGACATTAGATAGCACTAGCACAGACTTGTGCTCCCTGTACCATCGCGTATATAAAGGGATACCTCCATAGGTTGCAAACATTTATGCATAGGAATTCGAATCTTCCACTCTGTAAATGTGATACACTCAACACAGTGCTTGGGGAGATTTCATGCACATACATCAAGTCCTTGGTAAATTTATTTACTGAGGTGTGTATTGCAGTTCACAGTTATTTGGTACTCCTTTTACCTAGATTCCCCTAAGTAGTCATTTTGATAATTTCTGACTCTTTAAATTTGAAAATATCATCAAGCAAATTATCTTTTCAAGCTCACTAAACCGTCGAAAGCGACTAGAGTCACATTTTTGTCCTTTTCTTGACCCTTAAAAGATGAAAAGGAAAAATTTTTGTTTCCAAATATAACTGCCCATAATAAACATGTCGAACCCAAACAATTGCTTCTTGGCCTAGTATTGAGTAATTCCTTGTTAATTTCAAGATTGTTAAAAAGCCCTCAACGAATCTCCTTTCCTGTTTTTCTTTTGAGAGGAAGTCATCATGGCTAAACTATTGAGTTCATCTCATAGTTCCCCTTCATTCTCTGATATTGAAGGGTCCTCCAAAGGAGTTCATCTGGAGCTTCCTTAGTCACTTGAAGATCAAGGTTTTGAACTTGGGATTATTCCAAGCATCCAACCCTTATCTTCTCGTCCACCTGCATTAGATTCTTGGTCACCTCAAGAATCTGATCTTGATACCTCTGATAATCCTATTCAGATTCCTGAGAGTTTGCAAACTCTTGAAAGTCCATAGAGGCTTGTTATTTATTCATCGAACCCATTATTCAATTTTTTTGTGATATCTCCTCAACGTCCCTACAAACCTTACAATCGGCCTGATATTCCTTTGGAGTTATCCTCTTGCGCATATCAAGTTCCTTGTGACCAGTTGTTTCCATCTATGGAGTCAGAAGGTGAAATCCCAATCTCTTCTTCCCGTCATTTGGAAGCTTCTACTATGCATCCTCCTCACATTGATGATGAGCAAGGATATGAATTTCCTCCAGAAGTCTTTCCTTATACAGGAAGAGTCCCGTCTCTCACTTTCCCTAAAACTAGTGGGCCAATGTTACCACCTAGTTATATAACCTTAGATCAATTAGTTTCAGGTACTCCTAGTGATTCGTCATTGTATCAGAATCACATTTGGTCTTCAAATGCTATGCCTACATCCGGTCCATTCATTCAAAAAGCGACCTCTCGAACTTCTGTACAAACTGTTGTCACGTCAGTTCCAGTTCAACCTACGATTCTGTCACAACCTATATCGTCATTTCAAATAACTCTTTCGGTTCAACCGACTATTTCAGGTCAGGTTTCAGTTAGTTCTTCTACCCCTCCATCAAGTGGAAAAAATGTGCCACCACCTAGGGGGCAAGATCCGAATACTCCTCTTATGTCAGGTGAAACCAATGTGAGTGGATTACAAACTCACATGGTTGGAGTTAATCAACCTTATTATGGTGGTATTCCTAACCCTGTTGGTCCATCTGGGTCAAGTAACATCCCATATCATCAGCCTTATATGGCTCAAGTTCCACTCCAGCAGGCTTATGTTCCATATGGTTCACAAGCCTTGGTTAATCTGTTGTACATTCTTCAAGTAGGAGATTATGGTCAATCCGCTATTCCTGGTGGGCATGGTCAAATCCAAATCCAGAATTATCAATATTCACAGGGTATATCCCAGGGAACTGTCAAGCAGCCCTTACACCTCCAAGGGAAACCCTTGCAGCAACAAGGGAAACCTTTGCAGCAGCAAGGGCAAACATTGTAGTAGCAAGGGCAGACATTGCAGTAGCAAGGGAAGCTATTACAATAGCAGGGGCAACCTTTGTCGTAGTCTCAACAGCCTTTGCAGCCGAAAACTCAGTTTGTTAATCAATCCACCCAACCTTTGTCCTTGGAAGGCCAACCTTTGTAGCAGCAAGGTAAACCTTTACAGCAGCTAGGCCAACCTTTGCATCAACAAGTTCAACCTTGGAAGTAGTAATCTTTATATGTGTATCATCAAGGTCATCCCTTGCAAGCCCAAGGTCAATCCCTGTAGCAACAGGGTCAATCTCCATATGTCCAGGGTCAATAGGTTCAACAACCTTATAATACATATGCCACGTACAATGCTTATCAACAACCCATGGTAGGAAAACATCAAGCCTACCCTAGACCAAATCCACTTTATGGTCAAGGTAACCCTCAATGAGGACAAAATTAGGTCCCCTATGGACAAAATCCTCCACTGTGGGGCCAAAATCCTTACCAGCAAGGATGGAATCCATAGTTTTGGTCTCCTCAAAGACCTCATATGTCATTCAATATGCTATTGTCTTTCTTGGCTATGTTGGAGCTGCTCGATGTCTCGAGGCTCATGAATGATCCCATTCTTCATTCACCTTATTGGCCTCCAATTCCAGTGAAAATTCCAAGCGATTTCCCCAAATTCGAGGGAAAGTATAAGGAGGAACCCCAAGCCCATGTGATGAAATATCACCTATGGTGCTCCCCCAATTCATATGTTGACGATTCTATCAATCTTCAACTCTTTCAGAGAACTCTCATAGGTGTTGCCGCAAAATGGTATATCGAGTTGCCTCGAGGTATCTAAACTAACTTGAACTCTCTGTCAATGGCCTTCCTCACCCACTTCCAATTTCCAATTTGGTATAAAATTGGCACTCGTTTGCTCACATCCCTTAAGAAAGACACCATGAGCTTCGATCATATCCATGAATGGAGACATCAACGTTTCCTCATCAAATTTGAGATTGTTGATGAGTTGTTAACATAATGGTTCACAAAATCATTCGTTAACAATATTGCTAAGGATATAGCTATGGGTGGATGTGTTACTGAAGAGAAAGCTATCGCCTATGCCTAGTATCTAAACTTAGTCTATTCACAATCTGACACATTGTATGAGATGTTTCCTGACGCTTTGAGACCACCTTTAGATTTGATAGCATCAGAGTCTGTTGATGCACCACCTGTTGATGGTGTGATTGGTTTTGTGTCTTAGACTTTCATGAAAGCTTCTTCAAAGTAGAAATCTGTTTCAAGCACTGGTTCCAATAATCCTTCAAAAGATTCATCTAGTCATGGTAAAACTTATGAGGTACATGTTGTTCATTCTACTGCAGAAGATAAGGCCTCTAAAGTTAAGAAGAAGGTCAAAGGTAAATCCAAAGTCGATGCCTCAAAATAGGACCTACCCAAGTCATCTACTAATGATGCTTTTAAAAGAAAGCTGAAATATCCTTGCCTCATCTGTGAGGAGGATCATTACACCAAGGATTGTTCATGATGTTTTGAATTTAATCGCTTGTTGAAAGGGACTTCAGTTGTCTTAAAAGAACCTTTTCCATCTGAACAGACATAGTTGATAGACCAACTGCAAACCTTTTCTTCCTCTGGTTCCTAGGTTTTCATGATGCAAGGTTCATCACCTATCTCGATCACTACTCGAACTAAGGACTATCAAAACATGCATAAGAAGATGGTGGAGAAAGAAGATACAGATATTCCATATAATTCTACTTTGTCCAGTGCTAGTCTGCTCCATATTGAGAGCCCTAATAGTGAATTCATAATCTGACCACCTCCCAAAGGTATTCTCCAGAAATCATCTTTTAAGCTAAATGTTAGAGTTGCGCAACATTGCAATATTGTTGAGGATTTAGCTCAAGCACCTTCAGTGATGTCTTCCTTGGAGGTTCTCTAATCCTATCTAACGTAGTGTAAGTTAGTTTTATCTTCTATAGGTGCTATTGATCCTTCTAATTTGAGTCTGATTACCTTTGATCTTGAACACCACGTATCTTGTCTTCCTCATTAGATTGATTTTTTGATACAGGCTCTTATCAAAGGGAATACGATCCATCAGACTGTTATTGATGAAGGTGCCTCTACCTGCATCATGTATGTTTCGTGTCGGAAAGCCACTGCCTTTCCTCTTAACTAGTACCCAAATACCTTGGAAGCCTTTGATGGTAGAGGGTCACGTCCATATAGTATTCTCATGAACTTGTCGATTACATTGGAAGGAAAGAATGTTGAATTAGAAATAAGTTGTAGTTGTGAATCTCAACTACAACCTTCTTCTCTGGTGGAGCTGGACCCACATTATGTTTTATGTGGTGTATTCTTTGTTCAGGGTACTTCGTTTACCTCGTGAAGGAAAAATTGTCACCATTGATCAACTATCCTTCTCTTCTTCTAGTTCATCAAATGACAACATCCCTTACGTGTGAAATACTAAGATTCCTTACGAGAGTGTGGGGTCAGGTCTCTTCAAAGACTCTGCTTTGATGGGTACTTTTACTCTCCCGCCTTTGAATCTTACTTCAATCAATATGATCTCGGTTTCTATGGATCCTTGGATTATTCCTATTCTGGATCATATTCATTTATTTGGTGATTATATGCCTTCAAGTCCATTGGAGAAAAATTATCTATAAATTTTCTTGGATTCGATTGCTGCTTCATAAAGTCATACTAGTTTAGGTATGAACTAGACACTTATGTGCCATCTCTTTGGATTGGTTCTTGGGATTCTTTGGATCCTTTGAATGAGACATTCCCCACTAATGAGAGTATTGTTGAGGTCATGTCTTTGGACGAAACTCCATGGAACAGTCTACGTCATTGTTCTTCATTTATTCCTGGTCTCGATGAGATGCCTTCTTGTCTTGAAGCGTTTGTCCAACACCTCCACTTCAAACACCTATCCTAGTGCATGAATTCTTTTTGGAGGGTAATATGGGGAACATCACTGCTGCTATGCTTCTCAAAATTTCTATTAAACTTGGAACTATCGAGAACATTCATATTGGGGTTTCCTGTTCTCTAAATGAGATCAGGATTTACACTCAAATTTTTAAGGAATTCTTCATACGAGGAAATACCTGGTATTGATCTAACAATAGTGGTGCATCAAATACTGACTTATCCTAATGCTAGGCCTATTCGCCAATGCCTTCACCCTGTGCATACTCGAAAGGTTACCACTATTAAAATCGAAGTAGAGAATATTTTAAAAGCAGGTTTCATTTAACCTATCCTATTGACAGATTGGGTTTCAAATATTGTCCCTGTTGCCAAAAAGTAGGGAAACATCCGTGTCTGTGTTGATTACAATGATATCAAACACGCATGTTGTAAGGACAATTATCCCACTCCATTTATCAATCAAATCATTGACAAATGCGCTGGGAGTGAGATTTTATCGTCATTGATGGTTTTTATGGCTATAACCAGATTAACATTTCCCCTGCAGATCAACATAAAACAACCTTTATCCATCCCTGGAGCACTTTCCCTTACAAAATCTTCCTTTCAGTTTAAAGAATGTTGGCGCTACCTTCCAAAGAGGAATGTCTTATGCATTTCACAACATTTGACACATTGATCAACCTTAACTTGAAGACTTACTAGCTCATTCTTCTAAGCATCGTGACCATCCGGATCACTTAAGATCCATATTTTTACGTTGTCGACATTAAAATATCCATCTCAATCCACACAAGTGTGTTTTTGGCATTTAGTTTGGCCGACTCTTGGGTTTTGTGGTGTCTTGCGAAGGTATTTGAATCGATTCTTTAAAAGTTGAGGCCATTATAAATTTACCCCCCCCCCCCCGCCCCACCCCCACATCATTACTGCAATTATAGAGCCTGCAGGGAAAGGCTAATTTTCTTTGTCGATTTGTCCATAATTACACCAAAATCGCCAAGGGTTTTACTTGCTTACTTAAGAAGGGGATCCCTTTCATTTGGGATGTAGTTGCCCAAAAATCCTTCAATGCTTTAAAAGACACACTTATCAGTGCTCCTTTACTGCATCCCCCTAATTATTGACACGATTAATTCCTATACATGGCTACAAATGAACTACTATTTCTATGGTGTTAGTTCAGGATGATGATGAAGATGGAAACTAGCACATGGTTTATTATTTGAGAATAAATATTCTCGATACTGAGTCTCAATATGCCCATGTCGAGAATCTTGCCTTGGCGGCAGTCCATGTTGTCCAAATATTTCAACATTATATCCCTTTATGAAAAACCACAGTGAATTCCAATTGAAACCCCATGACATATATATTGAGTTGTCAGTTACTGTCCGGAAAATACTCCAAATGGATCATTATCCCAGAGGAGTTTGCTTTGGGATTTACTACAACCAAATCAAAGAAATCACTCTTTTTTTGGAGTGGATCTGTGCTCTTTCGTCTACAAGAACTTCAACTAATTTAATGAGAAAATTCCCGATGAAACTCTTTTTGTGATCAACTCTCTTGACCCATGGTATGGAAATATTATTGTTTATCTCCAAACCCAAACCTTCCGATCTGAGTTGTATCGATCAGACAGATGTTGCATTCGGCATTAGTCTCAACCCTATTGAATCCTTGGTGATACATTGTATCGTGTCAGTGTGGAATCTGCTCTTTGCAGGTGCTCACCCTAGAAGAGGTTGAATGAGTCTTAAATTATTGCCACTTTGGTGCTTGTGGTGGCCATATGTCTGGATATGCCACTTCTTAGAAAATCCTCTACACCGGTTATTTCTAGCCTTCTATATTTCAATATTGTATTCTAGTTATCCAAAAAGGGCATGAATGCCAGAGTGTCAACAACAAGTAGTGCGCCACACCCGCACCACTACACCGAGTAATTACCATTGGCCCATTTGCTAAATGGGGCCTTGATTTCATGACATGTAATCCTCTCTCAGTCGGGGGGCATGGTTATATAATTGTCGTCGTTGAATATTTTACTAAATGGGCTGAGGTGATGCCTACATATAGTGTTAACAGTATTACTGCTGCTCAGTTCTTTTTAACCACGTCATAACACGTTTTGGTGTTCCTCAAGCCATTGTGACTGACCATGGATCACATTTTTGTCAGTACACGATGGAAGAGTTGACTGCTCAGTTGCGCCTTCGTCACGATAGCTCAACTCCTTATTATCCACAGACCAATGGCCAAGTTGAGGCAATTAATAAAGTTTTGATTACTATTCTTCAATTTATGGTTGGGAAGCACAAAAAGGAATGGAATTTGATGTTATTCTCAGCTCTTTGGGCTTACAAAACTTCTACTAAGATGACCATTGGATTCACTCCATTCCAGCTGGTGTATGGTTTAGAAGCAACTCTTCCAATTGAATGCAAAATCCCTACAATTAAATTAGCTATCGAACTTCTTCCGGATACCTCGCCTGAAGAGGAGTGGCCACTGTATCTTGAGAGGCTTGATGGGACTTGTCGCATTACTATGATAGTCATCAAGGGTCAAAATAAATGGGTCAAAGCTCATTTTGACCAAACCATTTCTTCTCACACTTTTGTTGAAGGCAACTTGGTCCTTTATGATTAAGCCAACGATAAATTGGGATCAGGAAAGTTCAAGCCCATGTGGCATGGGCCCTACATCGTTAAAAGTGTCTTACAAAAAGGTGCCTATGGGCTAGGTGATTATGAGGGAAATGCATTATCACAAGCCTGTAATGGGTTGTATCTGAAGAAGTATTATGTGTGAAATTTGTGTAATGAATTTTGTACATTACCGTGTTAATTCATTAATGTGCGTTCTTGATTTTTGGCATGTTTGTTTTCTTTGCAAACATGTGTTTTTCTGCTTATCCTATGTTCCACTCGGTTTGCAGATGTCGTCAAGTCATTACGTTGGTTTTGCTGATGGTGCTTGTCATAGCACACAGAACCTATCTTTCGTAGCATGGGTACTCTATGACCCTAATGGAAAGCTGATTAAGTTACAAGGTATATGCCTTGTTCAAACAACCAATAATATTGTTGAATACAATGAAGTTATTGAACTCTTGTCAGAAACAGTTGCTCTTGGGATTAGGGATTTAGTTGTCAAGTTGGATTCACAATTTGTTGTGTTACAATTAAACAATCATTACTCAGTGAGAAATACACAAATATTGTGTATCTACGTGTTATATTACATGGAAATAAATTTTGATTTCATCACATATCAACATATTCAACGTAATTTAAATACCTTAACAAGTGCATTAGAATTTTGTTTCCTTGATAGGCATTTGTGTAATTTATAAAACTGATCATATTATGGACACATAAGAGGAAATATAAACATGCATATATATATTAATATTTATAAATATATATATTTATATATATATATATATATATATATTAATATTATATATATATATATATATCACGTTTGTCAGAGTGTTTACATCAAAATATCAAAAAATAAAGTGTTCTGGGACACTTGGCTTTCAAAGCCTACAAAATGTCTAAAAAAGCTAGACAGGCTATCAGCCTGCACAGTGCTCACGATAGAATGAGAATGCTCTGATCTCTCTGCTTAAGAGCTGATGCAGTCTTGTAGATAACTCTTGGAATCCTTGAGTTATCACCTCCATATTGCACTCCATTTCAGCTAAGGGGTCTGACCCTTCTTCATAGTCTGTGTCCACTATATGATGTGCAACTTGCCATGCTATTGGAGACATGCTTGGTGGTCTCTTTGGTCCCACATCTACACATTTATCACAAGTTGAGTCTCAGTTTACATTTTTACAAAAAATCATAAAACATGAAAAAAATTCAAAAAATAAGTTTTTAACTGCATCAGTCCACTGTTCTCCTGGTGGCAGAGGTAGATCTAGATCTCATCTGAAATCCGTGCCATCGTAAGCATAACAATCTACCATGAGTAGCTGGCATTCTAGCGAAGCGAAAAATTATGGTGGATAATGCATCTGTTGACCTGTTCCTCCTTGAGGCATGATTTGACTCCATCTCACAAGTCTCGGATATCAAGGGGTAGGATCTCATACCTCTACCCACTGATACTAGAATAAGGGCACTTGCTCTAAGAATAAGATCACCAATATTGAACCAAACGCAAATTGCTTCACGTGTCATGCCTCCCCTTAGTCATTTGCCTTTTCATATTTGGCATAAGGCCCCCACAATAGTTAAATACGTTGGGAGTCAAACATGCAATAACATACTAGAATTGGGATTTTGAAGCCTCTTGCAATGCTTGTGTGCCGAATACGCATGCCATAGTGAACAAGATTTTTCTCAAGATGAGGTTGTCGGTGATTGTTGTTATCTTCACCTTCCCTCCATTGGTCATTTCGACACCTAGAAAATGCCTCTGGACTAGAGTCCTTGTACTTTCACCTCCTTGGCGAGATCAAAAGAGTTGGATTACATCCCCTCGTCGAGACAATCCCGTGATGAAGTAGATATCCATCTCCTCAAGTTCTAGTTACTGACATTTTATGATAAAGAACTCTTGATCTACATCCCAGAGATTGATCAAATAGGGTAGAAATTCCATCTGAGCCCTTAACCCTATGGTCCTGAAGAAATTTAGTAGTCCACAATTCCTCAGAGCATTTATACATTTAGAATTTTGAGCTTCTTGGAAGTCTTCGGCCTCATGGCATCTTTCTTTCCACTCCAAGACCATGAACTCCTGCAAAACATCATTTAACACCAACTAATGTTTTTTTCATGGATTAAAATCATCAATTTTTCTTTAAAAGAGTGTTTTTCTTTTCAAAAAATCTGCGTTGGCACCATTGTGCATGTTTTTACAAACTAAGAAATAGCATCGTGAAACCCTTTGGGCTCAAGCATGATCATCATGGGTCTGATGCCCATACCCACAATGATCACCGATGCCCTATAAATTTAAAATCCTCCCTTATAGCATAAAATTTATCATTTAAAATGCATAAAAAGATGATAAAATGCAAGAGCAGGGATGGGCCTCTTACATGTTGAAGACGGTTTGTGAAATGGCACTATGGATCCCTCGCAACGACCACTTAAAAATCGAGAAAATTAGGGCACAAATGAACTTTTAGAGCTTACTATGGTGAAACGGTAAAATAAAATTACTTTTGCCTATTTATAAGTTTTGTAAGTCACTTTTGTCAATATTTTCATAATATCTTAATATTTTTTTCTCAATATCAGTGATGGGTTCATTTCTTTGTGCAATTATAAGTACCTTCAAGTGAACAATGGTCATTATTGACTGATTCTTGCGAGTTTTTTTTAATCTCTTTCTCAGACTCATTAAATAAATGAAAAAGGAACCCCCCTGGAGTCATCTTTGAACTCTTTTCTAACTCTTGAAAACTAAAAAGATTGTCGAGTACTTGTCATTTTGAACTCATTAAATTAAATGAATCAACGTCACCTCGGTATACGTTTACCCTTTTTAGGCTAAGACTGACTATTTACAAAAAGGTACACCTTGGTCGATATGGTAAAGAGGTTCTCTTGAATATTGTTTTCTACCTTTTCGAGTTTGAGAGACAAATTACAAAAGGGGATATGATGGATTTTTCTTTTTCATCTCTTTTCAAACTCTCTAAACATGAAAAATATAGTGATTTATTCTTACGTCAGACTCGTTAAGACTTTATGACGAAAGACTCATCACCATCATGAGATTGAGCTTCTCCTTCCTAGGACTCGTAAAACTTACTAGGATGGATTCATTCAAAGAATGAACTTACATGACAAGCATATGCTCCCCACTTCAAGCTTGTGATACAAATAATTGGTGTACTTGCTAGAAAGAGAGGGGAAAAATGAAGATGGAGCATCCTTTGTATAGGCATCATGTTGCTATTGAACATGACACTCTTCTGCTCTTGTTTTGGGTTTGCGATATCCTCACTTAGTCACTTTTGCTCTGGGGTTTGGGTGATCCATTTTGCCTCTCATTTGACTATTCCATTTTGTCATCATGACCTTTCATCCAAGGATAATTTTAGGGGCGAATGTTCGCCCTTTGGTGTAATTAAGGGGTTTTAAATTTTTAGTGGGCGAATATTTTGTATCATAGTACATTTTTACAAATCACCTCAAATAGCCCACCTTATTTTAAGGGACAGGGTAAAAAAGGTAAATTTAGCCCTTGAAATTAGGAGTTA
>APFE031255974.1:68513-80260 GCA_000404065.3 Pinus taeda | reverse complement strand
ACTTGAACGAGGGCAAGCATAGTAGAGGTATCAGACTCTATTATAAGCTTACCTGCATATTATAAGGGACTTGGTTGGCTTTTTTATAATTTTATAAACAAGTTCCATGTCATGGAAATGTGAAAAAAAATAGTGATATTGCCACCATGCGGCTCTTGTCATATATGGTTTTATACTTTTTCAAAAAATTCTCTAAGAGTTCACAATGCTAAGATTCACTAGGACTTTACAAAGTTTTATTATTTAGTGGAAGACTTGCCAAGATATTACAAGATTTTATAATTGAGTAAAATATTCGCCATGCCTGGTGAGATATTCGCCAAAAAAATATATATACATATTATATTAT
This sequence comes from Pinus taeda, assembly GCA_000404065.3. NCBI lineage: Eukaryota > Viridiplantae > Streptophyta > Pinopsida > Pinales > Pinaceae > Pinus > Pinus taeda. Next base: position 79,911 of record APFE031255974.1, on the reverse strand, counting down.
TGATAAAATCGCCTTCCATTTTTCCTATATACCATGGAGATTCGCCCATTTATTATATTTATAAATTTAGGGGGGGTTCTTAAAATTTTCCCTGCTTTCGTCCTATATGGAGTTAGATGATGCCACACTCTGAAGTTGTGTCACTAATGTTTAAAAGAAGTCTAATTTGCAATTATTTAGCTATACATTTTTGAGTCGTTACAGTCTTGAAAATTATTCCACTTTATTCCTTGTTTCATGTCGACGATGGGGGATTCATCATTTCCCTCCTTCAATGGGTTGCTTCCTGTCGTCTTCAACTCATTATCTAGGAAGATGATGTAGAAACTCCCTTTTAGTACCTTAGAGATGGCATGCTCTAATGGCCAGTTCTTCGCATCCGACGATAGGTCTTCATCATTGGATTTTTCTTGGGTGATTCCATGAGTGTTTGACTTCAACTTCATTATGACATTCACAGATTGTACTTTTGTACCTTGAGATCCATTGTCATTATTGGTGGTTTCTCTTGTACCCGTTAACAGTCCACACCATTGGCTGGTAATCAAGTAGTTTTCTAGCATGTTCAACTTCAACACATTTTTTTGCATGTCAGGATTTGTACGTTGATCGGGATGGGATGGAGCGCAAGCCCCTGAGTCTTGTTTTTTATGAGTCAGGTTGCATGGAGTTATATTTCATTCATTATTGTACACATGTTTCTACTATATGAATGGATGTGACCATACCATGGGACTTTATATTTATGATGATCCTCATTAACTGGGTGGTTGCGCCCATACCATGGATATTTTCATATAGTCTTCATCATCTGGATTGTTGCGTCCATGTCATGGATTCAGGTCTTTATATCAGATATGTATATGTAGATCCATCCTTGATTTTCAGGTCTCCTCGAAGTGCGTGTCCTTGTCCTTTCAAGAGCTCGTAAAGCATCTCAACCATCAATCCTCATTCTGCCTTCATGCTTTAGGGGGCATCTGTGACATAGTATCTTGTCAAGCCTCTTTCACTTCCCTATGACATACCCTGAAGCGCCTGAAGCATGACCATTATATATTTTTGTCATCCTTGTATACAACTAAGATTCCTCCTAAGACTTTCTTTAGAAGATTCCTTGAGCTTTCCCTGAAGAAATAGCTTTTAAAACCCTAAAATGAGAGTCATCGCTCTTATGAGGCTCAAAATAGTGATGGTATCATTGTCTTCCCTTGCATACTCATGATGATCCAAAAAAGATAATTTTCGCAAAGAGGATGAGAAGCTTCATGATCTAGAAGCTTCTAGGGTGACGAGTTGGAGGTTTTTTCAGATAGATGAGGTCAAATCCTCTCAAATTGGACTCTTTGTCTTATCACGATTAAATACCTCCTTGAGATGAGGGCCTAATCCTATCTTCGGAGAGGTCCTAACTCCCTTTCCCAACCTATAAATTCATCCTTCCCCGTTCCCAAATGGTTGGGCTTTGTCTATTTGCACCCTTATGCTAATCTTGTGCCTAGAGGCTATTCATTTGACTTGGAGAAGGAGTGCTTGGAGAATTCTTGGATTGGACTTGTATTACCACTCAAGGAGATTCTTTCAACATCAAGTCTTTGATTGTAAGCTTCCCTTTATTTCTTAACAATATACAACGACTTGTTCATCTTCCCAAAATATATATGTTCATGTATTATTTAGCTTAACATTCCTTGATCAGTTAATTACGTTGTTATTGGATTTGCTATTAGTTTTGGCATGCTTTGTTTTCTCTTGATCACTTGTGCAGGTACATAAACTCTTAGAGAAGTAGGAATAAGTTTGTGACACAAGCGGTTTGAGGCCCTCAACAAATGAAATTGGAATAACGTCAGAATGAGGTAGGCCATCTTTTTCATTTTACTTTTCAAATATAACCTAGGAAGATCTCTAGTTGATTATCAAATTGGTTTCTAGACCCACTCATTGGGCTACAGGGATCATCTTTTTCCGTAGAGAGGATTAATCTTGTCAATAGTACAGGAAAGCATGAAAATGCTTGGTTTGGGTGGTTGGAACTAGCTGCAAGGGAATGTTAGCAACAATAGAAAAATGAATTGGAACAGGGTGATTATGGGACACTAGTACCCAATAGTGTCCATTGATTTCCATGAGCATGATATGACAGGTATGATGGTTTTGAGGAAGGGATATGCCTTGGTTTTTTGACCTACTACTGTGAGGAAACCTTGCCAAGGGAGCAGTCACCCAAGGGATTGTGTAGAATAGAAGGGGATGCCCACAAATCTTGGATGGTGTGTGACTAAATTGAAGGGGATGAATAGATTTCCCAAGGAACTATGTAGCAAAGAAGGGAAGGCCAAGGAATACATTGATTTTTGCCATTAGCATTGCCATATGGAATCAGAAGCACATTGGGAGTGCACTGTGAAAAAATGCACTCGTAATTGTTCATTGAGAGGACAAGTGGTGCAAGATTGTAGTGTTGGGCAATGGATGCAAGTTTGACTTTGGAAGTGGATTCTGGACTTGCTAGGAAGGAGGTGAATCTTGGTACTACTTTGAGGATGGAGGTGTGAGCCTCTGGATTCCCTTGTTGTTGATATGGGTATCATATCCATTTTTTTGTTGGTTGAGAAAATGTGCATGTGTATATGTGTATATTATTGTACATATAGTATTGAGCTAAATTTATAAAGCTCCATAGAAAATATCATTATTATTTGGTTGAAGCAAATGTGTATGAGTATATATGTGGCTATTATTGTAAATACTACAATGAGCTATGTTATAAAGCTTGAGTAAATGATATGTTTGTCATGTTTCAAAAGTGGTCATTGTAAATATTGCAATGAGCTATGTTATAAAGATCCATGGGAAGTATATTTTTTTATTCAACAATATTACTAGTTATAGGTGTCATAGAACACCGAAGATGGTGTTCCCCAAAGGGGGGATGGTTTTATGACAACCCTGGTTGAATTTCCATATAAAAAAAATAAAAGCAAGGTCATGGGACACGTATTCTAGGATGAATGTGGGGAAAAAGATAGTGATGGGGATCACTTGTGATTAATGAATGGCTATGGAAATTGGCAAAGGAAAAGTGGCATTAATTGACATTTTATTAATGAAAATAATGAAAAATAGGATAAAAAGAAGGTGAAAGGTCACAGGTTTCATGTGAGGAGGAAATTGAAGGAAAAATAGAGAAAAACGAAGAAAATAGAGGCCTCAATGATAAAAAAGCTTATGAGGACCAGTTCATATATTTTGTCAGTTCACAACATTTTATTAGTTCTAGCTTGGAGCTATCTCTTCTATTTTCTCTCTCTCATACTCTTAGACAATTAGATTTTTCTTGGAGTACTCTTGGAGGAGTGTGGCTTAATTTGGATTTGGAGCAAGCAGGGATAGGAAGAGAAGGAAAGTACAAGAGCATAATGGTATCAGTAGATAGAGTAGGTTTTCTTTGCAGGTATCATGTCGCATGTATGATTTTCTTGCTATTTTTGGCATGCATGGTGTGTGAATGTGGTTATTTGCTTATGATTTTTCACTAGCATGGAGGATTGCCTGGATTGACAGTGGTTTTCCTAGCCTTTCCATTTCCTGGATAACCATGGTGTTTTGGGTTTTCCATTTTATTTCTGGTTGGTTCCGATGTTCCCTATGGTTGTGGGTTGAGTTATTAGTTCTAAGAGCCTTGGTTGGACAAATGCTCTGGAAGCCCTGAAACAACTTTGGTTGAGTTACTAGTGCTGGAAGCCCTAGTTGGACAAATGTTATGGAGCCCTTGGTGGGTTGAGTTCCTAGTCTTGGAGCCTTGGTTTGACAAATGCTCTAGAGCTCCATGACAGTTATGGGTTGAGTTAGTAGTCTTGGCACCGGGTTGGAACAAATGCTATAGAGCCCTAGACAACATGGGTAGAAACCAATGTGGTGATGGTTAGTGATGTTTGATTGTGAGTTGGAATCACTAATTGAGGGTTGAGGTGGTTTGGCCTCTAGAAGCCCTAGTTTGGAGTTGATTGGTTTATTCCATGAGATCCCAAATTCATGTTTGGAATATGTCGTAGGGGTGATTGCGTGAAAGAGAGATTTGACACATCCTAATCTATGGTCGGGTGGTACATGGGAGCCCCTGACTTGGTTGGATTTTGCATATGTTAATAAGATCTCTTTTCCCTTGTATTTCATGAGTAAATGTATTTTTTATCATGTGGCATTGATGGTTATTCTATCATTGTTATGATTCTTGTTATATGTTGATTATAAGCATGGTTTTATGATAGGCTTGAGTTATGGATCTCATCATGTTTTGATTAGTAAATGAAATGTTTATGAATGTATGACCTAATGAATGATAATTCAACTATTATGAGAGGGCATCAAAACTTCTCGATGATTCTTAGATAAGTATGATACCCCTATGTTAAAATGTGTAATTATGACCTATAAATTACATGTTCATGATGTGCTTGCCGAAATGTCTGTCATGGTTAGGATGGGTCAGGTTAAGTCCTTGATGAAGTTTTGAGTTAAAGTTTTGATCTCTATGTTATTTATCATTCTAGATTGTTTCATTAAGTTATGGGGAGAAGTCTCAGTCCTAGCCCTAAAAAAGTGCCCCAGATCTTGCAGTCGTAGGCATAGAACTGGGTGTAAAAGACTACAATTGTTGGGATGCATGCTTATAGGAATGACTGAAGGGCCTTCCTCACTTTCTTGTCTTGTCATGGGAGCAAATAGAAGCCCTAGTTAGTTAAAAAGTAGGTTAATTTAGGGGTTGGGGACCTAGAGTTGTTGGTTAGCTCTTGGGCATCATATAGCTCATGAGGATGGCTAGTTTGGTTTTAGTCCATCAATTCCACTTCCTTAACTGTACTTAGGAAGCTGAGTCATATCATAGTAACTCTTCATCACATATTTACCCTAGTAAACCAGTTAGCTTTGGTAAGTGTGGGAAGAGGATGGTTACATAGTTGTTGCAATTTCCCACTAACTGCTTTGTTCGGGACGTAAATTGTCAACAACTATAATAGGAAATGTGTGTCCTAAATAAATACACATAAATTCTAATCCATGAAATTTTTGGAGAAACCATTTCTAGGATATCTAACTGGAGATGTTCTTAGAAAAAATCCATGTCGTGGATTTCCCAAATTCCTCTTATTTTTTTTGAAAATATTGTCCAAAGTTTGTCACCTAATTATGAGTGTGTGAACTGTCTGATTTATAGATCATGAGTTGGAGCCCAACATATTTGACCTGGTTATGAGTCAGGTAACATAAATCCATTTCAATATCCCTATGAGTAAAATCCATGTTCCAAAGCTCTCTTTGGAGCTTCATAAGTATATTAACCTTGGTGGTTGTTATTTTTACTACATAGGAATCACTGTAACAGTATTGGGAAAACCTTCATTAGGAAAATCAACAATAATTCTTCCTAATTCATCAAAAATAAAGGGAAATAACAATAATTAACTACTTTAATATTTGTAAGCTTAATGTGGCATATTGATAAGGAAATGTAATAGGATTGGTAATAGACGGGAAAATAAGTGTGGTAAAGTGATGAAAATGGGTGTTTAGGAAGGTTAAAAATAGGACAATTTGGTGGTCCAACATCTCCCCCATGTCTATTGTTTTGCATCTTGTCATGCAAACATAATAGTGGAGACAAAAAAGAGTTGCCCAACTTTTCAAATGCACCAAACCTACATGGTTGTGCCAAGCATGTTATTGACATCAAGTGTAGTAGAATGTAATCTTCCATCCTTACCCTATTTTTCTTAGTATCATGAATACCATCTCCCATGACGCTCTCACAATTTTTCATTATAATACTGGTAGAAACTTCTTGTTTAAGTTCATTTGGGACCACAAATGAATCAAACTTTCTCAGTTATTGTAAAAATTTTCACTATGGTGCAACCTAATACCTCTGCCAACAATATGCCCAAAATATTTATTTTTTTTTTGTAAAAATTTCATTTTTCATAAAAACATCTCCATCATGAAATCATGAAAAAATGAGTGATATAACTTATAAATCTTATTGTCATGTCTCATAGTCATCATATTTTAAAAGATAATCTTTCAACAATTCTGGTGGAGTTGCAACAATATGTACATGGAGTTGCAACAATTTCATTAACATTTCATGCAAACAACACTTCAGATTGAGAAAAAAATTTGTGTGTGCGTTCATGACCATATAATGTATTTATATACCAAAAATAAAAGAAAACCATTACACGAATCATCATATATAACAAATAAGCTGCGATAGGAATTTCAATTTTTTTTTACAGGTGTATCAATGAACTATTATAGGTGTACCAACAAACTTTGTTAAGAAATTTCTCACAAAGTACAAACTATATTTCGATGAAATTTTGTGGATAGGTTTCTACTATCATAATGATTCTCCACACCAAAAATTAGAGCTATATGATGGACAAATTTCAAGATATAAGAAAATGGTTGTAATTGATGATGCTTAATTTCTCAAAATTTATAATCTAGTTTTGCTTGAAAATTTATGGGTTTGTTTGTATAACCATAATGATTTCATCCTTAGGGTTTCATAGAATTCCAATTCATAGGTTGGGAGATATATTTAAATCAATTTATGCATTTTTTATTGGAAAAATAGTCTAAACAAATGAGAATTTACCACCATGTTTTGCATGCATTTCTTCTCCCCTACGCCTACACTTTTGCTTGTCCTTATGAAATCAAGGTATTTGTGACATATGACCAATAACAACCAAGATAACGATATAGTTTGCATTTGATATTTTTCTTACATCAATTGCAGCTTGTGGGGATGCTAAAATAAGTCATGAATGAAGTAAGCCTTTAGAAGACGCTGTCATAAATGCATTTGCGGAGCTATAGTTAAACTTCTCAGAAAATAACAAATTGTTGGTACTCAGAAAGAATTGAATATGATTTCTGAGAGATATAGACCACTAGGTTGGTAAGATATGAGGGCTAAAACAAATATGAAAAATAGAGGCAAGATGAAAAATATTAAAATGCAAAGCTTATACTAGTCTATTATCATTATCCCTTAAATTTTAATAAATCAAAAAGTTTCAAGCTGATTTTTACCTCAGGTTTGACATGAACATTTTGATGTTCCCAGGCACATTGACAAACAAAATCTAAAGTTGAAATAGAGATGTTGTTCAGCTGATTCAAAACATATCACTGATGTATGATTAAGGCTAGTAATAAATATTGTTTTTTAGAGAAAATTTGAACAAACATATTTTTAGTCATCCTGTAACAACACGTGAAAATAATGAAGTAAAAACACCGATGGAGTAACAATAATCAATGTAACGTGGCTATTGAAGCTTTTGAGAAGGTGAAGGCTAAAATTGTTGCTTCCCTGGTTGTCCTAGAATCTATTTATTAAATGAAACTGCTAGAATGAACTGTTTAAATCATCAATATTTGATATAACTAAACCCCAATCATCAATTCTTGAATCAACGACAAATGAATCAATCAATCATCAATTTCTCATACAACTGAATCATTCATTCAAAACAAAAGTAACTGACACTTAATCAAAATTCAACTAATCAACTGGAATAGTCAGATCAATATAACCAGTGCACAGAACTGGACCTAAAATACTGCATCAACAACCAGAACCTACTGCAACCTCAAAAATCATATGTCATAATGTATACACTACTTCAATGAAGAGAACTTACGTGTATACGCTGCTTTCAGTAACTCAACCTGCATATAACTCTAAATATACTGAATCATAAAACTTCTGAACCAAAAACTGTACTAACCAAAGACATTCTAAGGATCTACTCTCATATTATAGAGTTCTAAATAGATAGCAACAAAGGTCAACCTTCTTACTCGATCAATCAGTCAGCGAGACTCAATCTCCTTATATAATCAGTTTAACTTCAGATCTAATGAAGACATCATTGATAAACAATAGTAAAACAACATCACTGATAAGATAGATCATTCATTTCTGAACAATAAGCCCTTCCTCTGAATACGACACTTGGAAGTGCTGAATCCACATGTATACACGCCTTCACCAAGGAGAACTTGCATATAGATATTAAAATAATGACTTATAACTTTGCAGCTTTTCAAGACTTCAGGTATACCCAGATCATAGCATTTAAATGATAAAACAAGTGTTAGCATTTAGATCTAGCTTATCCATTATGAGATCATACAATGATAAGTCATTTTAGGTCTCATGATCCTGATCCAACGTTGTATACACTAGTACACAAGATGTTTCAGATCTATATCATAACCATAACCCTTACAACACAAAATATACTTTAGATAGAAGTATTCATGAAAAGCCATATTCAGTTACACACCTAGCCCTTTGATTTTCTCCTCCTTATATATTTACAGCCTTTGTCAATACCATGCACCAAAACAACTCTTAGAACCTATGGTATTCTTAGACGAGATCAAGTAATCGTTATTCCACTCAATATTGTGGGCTAATACCATGGTATGGACCCTTGGTATTATTTAACCTTAATTTTCCATCCCATACGCGCTTTTCCTTCTGTGAAACTACATGCATACATATACACACCTTTATTCTATGAATCCACATGTATACGTGACTTAGACTAGGTTAAACAATGTATGCAACTTAAAAAGTTATCTTTCCTCATTTTCTTGATTCTGATCTATTCTTCTGTGTCATTACTTTGTTACCTCTGAATTGAATTGTTACAACGTGAGTTTCCATCATGCATCACTTTACCATTTCTGAACTTACCTATGGATACAGATGGTTATCATATATGTGAGTTTCCATCAATGACAACACCTATACCATAATGCCAACAACTAGTCCCTAGAAGAAAGCACATTACCAACCTTTCCTTCATGTCTCTCCTAATCAAATAAAAGGAATAATACATGATGAAACACATTTCCTATAATGCCAATGAGTATTTGTGACATCTCTCCTTCAATAGATCAAAAAGCACCTTAAGTGCACAATTCCTCATTTTTTTTCTGAGGATCAAAGGTTAAAATATTACAATCCCACAAGCTTTGGAAACCAATAATGGTTTTTTAAATCAATATCTACATCTAATCCATTAACTTCCACGAGTTTCAAGGAACCACCAAGAATTAGAGTCTGCAAGGACGAAATATAGTAGTTATACTGATGATTGAAGATCATATGCTCAAATAAAATTTCAGAACTATCCAAAGTGAATATCCTACAAAAAAATGTATAACAATTAATGGTCAGTGGATTCATAATATTGAACATTCTTATTGAATTATAATTATATGACACTATATTATAACCATGCTTATTTAAGGAGAATTATCAATTGATTTTGTATATGCAATGTATCAAGACTGGGAAATACAAGGAAAAAATGATTGTAAGAAAAAACACATGAAAATATAAAACTACCACTAATCTATGTCACGGGAGGCGAGGATAGAAAGTCATGGAGATTCAAGTGTCTCCTATGGGTATGTAGACCCCACAAAATGGGATACATTGAATACAACATACATATACATATACATATACATATACATATACATATATATAATCAATTAATTAAAAAATAGAAATGAAATATAGACAACGATGTAAATGAACATTTATAAATTAAAAGTTAAGACTACATCAAATGAGGAAATACACTAGCATAAAATTTTAACCAAAACAATACTCATACATATAAATATCTAAACAAAAAAATCATCAAATAGTATCATTTTTAATGTTTTAAAAGATCAAATATCCATTTTAATGTAACCTTTTAGCACCCCACATGGAAGATACACATGTCCTTCTTGTTTGAAACATCTGGGATAACCACCCAACATAGGAGATGTGTGGAACACACTAGATCCATGTGTCCAATAAATGGATTGATGTCACAATAGGAATTTAGGGTCTATCATGGTTCCAAGACACCAATCATATATAGAATTTCAGCTTCCAATACAACATATTATAAAATTCATCAATAATCGGGTTCAAATTTAAATTCCAATAAAATAACTTGAAATTTTAGTGCTTGTCATATTTCATTACTTGGCCCAAAGTTTGAATATAGACACACTTGACTTGGAAAATTCCTGAACTAAAATATGATTGCGTCAAACCTATGGTCATTGCTCTTCCTGAAATGAAATAACATTTTAACACTAAGAAACAGTGCCTACTCTATATTAATTGATATCATTATGAATCCTTATTAACCAAAAATTCTTCCATAACTTTAAAAAGAAGCTTTTTCATATACCTCTACAAGTGATCCAGGTGGCTCTAGAGACACACACAGGACAAAGATGACTCAAGAAAGCTAAAAAATCAAAGTGTTTGGATTATGCTCAAACTAGGACTAGAGTGTAGATCTTGTCGTCCAGATCATGGTGGTATGAACGACTCGTCAATATGAGTCCGGGTGAAGGAGATAGAGACAGTCAAAGATGGGTTGACTTTTTGATGACTTGGCAAGTTTAACGAGGACACAATTTTTACTTTTCTGATAGACGAAATCTGACCAACTCTGGCCAGATTCTAGGCGAAATCATGGCCTTCTTAAAAAGACTCCTACAGCTTAAAAACATAATTTTTAAATATGGCATATTGTTTTTATAAAACAAAAAAAAATGTAAAAAAGGGGGTGGGAGCCACCAACCCCGCCACCCCCCTCAACGGTAACCCACCATACTATATACATGAATTCAGTTAGTGTGGGGCCGAAGGGGATTGAACCCGCCCGGTCCACGTGGGTCGGCCCTATGAACCTCCCCATTTAATGCAACCAACCAACCTAAATTTAATATATTCCCAAACCAAAACAATTCTGTATACAAATTAACCATTCCCATTTAATGTGTAACCTAAAAACGCTATTTTAAAAATAAATAAAAAGGGTTCTATGTTATATTGGGTTCCGCGGGGAGTTGAACCCAGAACCACCTCCTGCAAGTGGACTGGACTTAACCACTAGGCCAAACAACCTTCATTGTAATGTTCACCTAAGTTTTGATATATAAATCCAGTTTGTTTACCAATGCGTGGGGGCATGGAGGAGTGGAGGAGTGCGCACATGGATCGAGGAAATTTCTTTTTAATTAATTAATTTGCAGGATGGAATGATGAGCCCAGAGAAAAAGCAAGTAGAACCATGATCCTTGAAATCTTCTTGAGGAGGTAATTTTTCTCCATGTCGGAATACAGTCAAGTTTATAGTCATTTTTCACGGTTTTCCACAGGGATTGTAATGGTAAGGTCAGATTCACCTTTTCAGTTGCAGATTCCAGTCCACCTATGGAGTAGAATCTTTGAGGAATCTAGGGGGAATATAAAAGATTCCTTGAGCCCCAGATTCTCAATTTCTCAAAATTC
>APFE031255974.1:47528-65741 GCA_000404065.3 Pinus taeda | reverse complement strand
TTGCATGCAGACAAGGTATAGAGAAGTTGCAGATTATTTTTCATGCTCTTGGAGGACCAAAATCTCCTTAGTTGAGAGGATTGATCGAGGTGGATACAAAGACACACATAGGACAAAGAGGACTTAGGAAAGCTCAAAAATCAAAGTGTTTAGATTATGCTCAAACAAAGACTAGAGTGTAGATCTCATCATCCTGATCATGGTGTTGTGAACAGTTCATCAATCCGATTCTAGATGAAGGAGATAGAGGCAGTCAGAGTTGGGGTGACTTTTTGATGACTAGGTAGGTTTAACGAGGACACAATTTGCACTTGTTCAGCGGACAAAATCTAACCAACTCCAACCAGATTCTGGGCGAAATCGTGGCCTCATTAAAAAGACTCCTATGGCTTAAAAATGGAATTTAAAAAAAATAGCATATTGTTTTTATAAAACAAAAAAAATATAAAAAAAAAGGGGTAGGGGCCACCAACCCTGCCACCCCCCGCCCCCCCGTAACCGTAACCCACCATACTATATACATGAATTCAATTAGTGTAGATCTGGTGGGATTGAACCCACCCGACCTAAGTGGGCCAGCCCCCATAGGGCTGCCCATGAACCTCCCCATTTAATGCAACCAACCAACACAAATTTAGTATATTCTCAAACCAAAAAAATTCCGTATACAAATTAACCATGCCAATTTAATGTGTAACCTAAGCACGCTATTTTAAAAAAAATAAAAAGGGTTCTATGTTATATTTGGTTCCACGGGTAGATGAACCTGGAACCATCTCCTGCAAGTGGGCCAGATTTAACCACTACGCCAAACGGCCTTCATTACAATTTCTGCCTAATTTTTGACATATAAACCCAATTTTTTTTACCAATGCATGGGGGCATAGAGGAGTGGAGGAGCGCACACGCAGATCGAGGCAATTTCTTTTAATTAATTAATTTATAGGATGGAACCATGAGCCTAGAGAAAACACAGGCATAACCATGATCCTTGAAATTTTCTCGAGGAGGTAAGTTTTCTCCATGTCAGAATATAGTCAAGTTTATACTTTTTTTTCACGGTTTTCCATGGCAATTGCAATGGCAAGGTTAGATTCTCCTTTTGAGTTTCATATTTCTAGTCCACCCATGGATAAGAATCTTTAAGGAATCTATGGGGAATCTAAAATATTCCTTGAGCCCCAGATTCTCAATTTCTCAGAATTCAAAAATTTGAAAGTCAATTTTGTACTATTCAATGCCACAAATCTGATGGTGCATTTTTCATTTTCATTTTCACATTTTATTTTTCCGGCCACTTTTCTAAGTGGAGTGCAGGGGTTAACATTCATGTGCAATCAACCATTTCCATGTGACTGATGCCGTGAGATCGATGGCACAAACATCTTCAATAGTTTGACATCGGCTTCTTCAGATGGCGCCTGGATGTGAGGTATATGCAGTGTTTTCATGTACTTTTTTTGCTACGCAATGTGCTGTACAGATCCCAGTTCGATGTTTGATGTGAGATCTTGTTTCTTACTTTACTTCATGATTCCCACTTGATGTGATGGGGAATCATCTATGTGATGTACCTGTTGTCATGATTCATCATGTTGTCTTTTGAGATCCCTTTGTTGTATGTTGATGGGATACTCATGTTGTTGTCATTCATGTTGCATTTAGACCGCTTTTATGCCATGTTGGCAGAATGCTCATCATCCATGAGTTTGTGTCATACTGAAAGGAGTCTTTTGACTGAGAGTTCTTGTAGTGGAACATATATTGGAGACACTCCTACGCGAGGGAATTTTCCTTGTATGATAGCGATATCATCACTTATGTACATCATCACTATTGACAACACTTAATGTAGCGGTCTACACCATCTTGACATCAGGGCCCAGAGATGTAGTCCCTCCTGGATGAACTCCGTTATCAATGGCTTATGTTTTCATGTGTTGATGATTGACATGTTCCTATTCTTTACAACATGTAGATGTATTCATTTATGTTCTTTTAAAAATTCAAATTTAACACATCAGGAAAGTAAAAGGTCTTGGAAGGGTCATTTGTCACACCCAGACCTAGATCAACAAGTTAAGCTTCACATATAGGAAGCATAGCAATGACCTTCAAGCTAATTCGTGGACAACTTTTATTGTTAGCAAATCCAATATGAAAATTGACATAGTCCATGAAGAAATCCCCAACAACCTGATCAAAGTGGTTTAACACCACTACAAAACCCACATGTTAATGTCTTCTAACAAAAATGAGACAATTAATGATATTATGTTAAGCTAAGGAACATAGGATGTTAAAAAGTTCAAGTGAGATCAACATGCATCACATTTCATGACATGTGCACTGCCATGAAAAATGGCATTTCAAGTCAGCCAACTAATAGCTCCGAATTCATAAAATCTATTTTATTACATGAATCAAATACCATTAAAATAAAATACCATAGACAACTTGCGCCACATTCTCAAATGCACTTTCAAGAACATATTATTTTTCATCATCAACAACAATAATAAATATCATAAACACACTTCTTCAACCATATTTGCTGCTCACAACCTTTGATTTGATCATCTAATGCAAAATATAGGCCAAGAAATACTCTGAATTCATATAGGCCTATCCATTTCTTTTGGGCAATAATCACCACAAACACATACATTTTACCTGCACAATGCAGTCAATAATCAAAGTACGAATAGTTTCACTTCTATTATTTTTCATGAGAATAATAAATGGTTTCAATGTATCATTATGAAAGGTAAACTTAACAATTTCTTCCCTCTCCAAATATTTCGTACCATGCTATCTTAGTGAGTCAATTACATACATAACAATCTTCTCATCATGGTGGCTTCTCATAAAGATAAAATGATGTGAGAGAAATGACTATGTTCTGGCCTAAACCTGAAATAGGGGTGTAAAAATTAGGCTATATATCTACAACGTCTCATGATGTTTTAATCAAAATAACAAGACACAAACTTACTCTACTACTCTGTGAAAGATAATTCACAATTTAGAACAAAAATTTCTGATGTGTAATAAGAAATTAAACACACGCAAATAGTATTTTTCCTAGGGAAATAAAAATGATAAAAACCCAATGCTTGCTTGAATTAATCAAATGAATAGAGATGTATTACAATTTCTTTTCTCAGCTAAGCACACCCAACAAGTGCATAACCTATCTTTCTATTCACTGAAGGCCTCTGACCTATACTTAGTCAAAATTTTCCTCAACTTGAGCTCCTATTTCCTTGTGTTATTCCTTGAGGAATTATCCCCTATTATTTAGGAAATTCCCCTAATTGTATTATGCAATTCCTTAGGATGATCAACTTAATGCATGCAATACCTGTAGACTCAAGACTAGTCTACAACTAATGTTACATTACCTTGGAATCTCCACCTCAACTCGGTAATTCAAATTATCTACATGCACTAGCTATTTTGGGTTGATTGATTAGTTAACTAGATGATCACTGAGTTTTGATCAAGTCTCACTACTTAGCTGACCATGCACTAGTTCCTCCAAAACTTGGAACTAGTTTAACAGAAAACAACTTGAGATAACTGACCTTTATTGCTACAAATTAGCAATCATAATGTAGGATTGAACTCTAACTCCTCCAACTCAAATTTACTAAGCAAACTGGGTGACGCAAGCCATGTCACACAAGTTAACATCATCCAAGTTGTCTGTTGATGTGGAAATTAGAGTTTTGTCAATTTAATCAAGGAAAAATCAAATTGAGAATTTCTTGCTGCAATTTTGAACACTCCCTTCTCAGCAAGAAATGGATTATCGACCACCCCTATCCAGTACCTGTGGAACTCAAACTTCACTCTCGACAAGGCCTTTTTCAAAATATCAACATCTTGTTCCTCTGTCAGAATGTATTGCAACAACATTATTCATCTCTACACACAGTCTCATAAATGTTGATACTAGATATCTATATGCTTGGATAGACCATGAAAAAAAGGATTATCAAAGAGTTTAATGAAACTCTTATTATCATAGTAGATCACAGTTGGATACATCATTTGACCAAACATTCCAACAATTATATTTGTCATCCAGATCACCTCACACACTACTTGACTGGAAATGATGTATTTTTCTTCTGTCGGGTTGAGTTCCATAGATATTTTCTTCTTGTTTTACCGTGAAATAATTGTTTATTGAACACTAAAAATTCCACTTGATGTACTATTTCATTCTAATGGAATCCCCGCTAAATATGCATATGTGAAGCCACATAGCTTCACTTCCTCTATCCCTCTATACCATAGTCCAAACTGGGTAGTGCCTTTGAGGTACCATAGAACATGCTCAACTTACCTCCAAAATAACTTGGTTGGCATAACCATACCTTGGCTTAGCTAGATGACTGCATAGCACATGTCTGGTTGTGCGTTCAAACCATACATTAGTGAAACCACAAACTACTGGTAGATAGTAGCATCCACTTCATCACCTAAAGTTTCATATTGTTTCCTCCATTTGGTCCCTTGAGGTGTCTCCATGGGTTTGCAACTGTCCATGTGAAACCTTTGAAGTATCCTATTAGCATACTTTCCCTGAGAGGAAAACAATTCCCCATCACCTTTCCATACTTCCAATTCGAGGAAGTAGTGCATGAGAACCATGTCCTTCATTTCAAACTCTCTTGCAAGGTAATCCTTACAAGATCTGATCAATTGCTCATCACCAGCTAAAATCAAGTCATCAACATATAATAAAATAATCAATTGTTTACCTTCTACCAAGACATGATAGAGGTTTTCATTTGATTCAATTTTGGTGAAGCTCAAGCCCGTGAGATAGCTATCAATCCAAGCGTACCAAGCACGAGGTGATTCCTTGAGACCATACAATGATCACTTGATTTTGCACACATGAGAATCTTGATAAAAAGCCTCGAAGTTTTTTGGTTGCTCGATGTATGCCTCCTCCCCAATAAATCCATTGGGGAATGTCGTTTTATATCCATTTGGTAGTTCTTGCACCCCATCTCTATAGCCAGAGAAAGAATTGATCTAATGGATGAGTACCTTGCTACAAGAGAAAAGGTCTCTTCATAGTCAACCCCCTCGACTTGAAAGTACCCCTTAGCCATAAATATGGCGTTGTAGTTTTCTATGCTTTTGCTCGCTGCATGCATTACCTTGAAGATCCATCTTGAACCCACAACTAATTTTTTTGCTAGTCTTAGGAAAACTTCCCAAACACTGTTCTTTACAATGGATTTGTATTCCTCCACGATTTCATAAAACCATCAAATTTTCTCTACTACTTCCTCAAAAGAAGATCGCTCAGTATCTACATGCTCAGTCATTAGAGCCATGTATCTAGTGTATCGATCTGGTGACCTTCTCAGCCTTCACTGATTTGAAGGAGCATCCACATTCTCCCTTACATCCTGCACAAGTATCTTAGCTTCCCTGGTCCTTTTCTTGCCTTCTCTGGATGGTTTTGCTTGAGTGGCTATCTCCACTCTTTTCTCCTCAACTTGTGGCTAATCCACAACTTCTTGAGGTTCCACCTTTGGAGCTAAAAGCTCCTCTTTTAGTGGGATCTGAAGCTCAGTCTCAAGAGAGCATCGCATGGCTTTATCTTTGTCAAATTTTACATCCCTACACACAAATTTCTTTCAAAGGGATGGAAAGTACACACGGTAGTTGTGGGGAGTTTCTACGTAACCCAAAAATACCCCCAATTCTTCTAACAACTCTAGCTTCTTCCTTGATTCTTTGGAGACATGGTAGTAAAAAAAGGCCCCTAAAATCCTAAAGTGCAACACATCTAGATTTCTCCCCAAGAAAGCCTCCTCTAGTGCAATCATGCCAAGAATCTGATGAAGACTCTAATTTTTCAAATAGACTGATGTGTTGCATGCCTTGGTGCAAAAATGTAGAAGTAGGCCTTGATCATGTAACATCGCCCTCGCTTCTCCCCCAATGCCACTGTTCTTTCTCTTAGCTAGCCCATTCTCCTATGGGTTGTGTGGTGTTGTCAACTCTAGTCGAATTCCTTCTTTTGCACATAAATTTTTAAATTATTTCAACAATACTCACCTCCATTATCGCTCCTAGAGCCTTCACCTTCTTGCCCATTTCTTTCACAATGAGTGCCTTGAATTCTATGAACTTGGAGAATGTCTCATCCTTCTTCTGCGTGAAGATGATCTAGCACTTCCATGAGGATTCATCAATTCAAATGACAAAACATTATGCTTAATAGTCGAGGTCTTTGAGAAAGGTCCACACACATCAGAGTGGGTCCTTTTAAGGACTGCATATGCTTTGCTATCCTGGTCATGGAATGTGGATTTTGCGTACTTCCCCAAAGTACATCCTTTTCATACATCCTGTTGCTCAAGTGCTCCATTGGGGAGGCATGTTGTTAACTATTGCATGATATTCAAAGCGCCATGATGTAAATGGCCAAGTATTCTATGCCACAATTCACTGACATTAGATCTCTGCACCTTATCTTCCTTTGCACTCAATGCAACATAATCCTCCACATATAGCTTTTAAAATTTCTTCACATGAACCCTAATCTTCTTCACCTATCTCGTAGCTATATATCTCAGGAATTCCTTTCGTTTGATAAATATCACATCATAACCATGGTCTTCCAAAACTACAAAAAACATGAGATTTTTCATTAGGCTTGGACTAAGCATGACATGCTTGAGCCTTGGGGTGGGGGGTTGACTCCTTATAAAGGGTGATTTTACCAACACTAGTTGTGCTATACCTTCCATTGTCTCCCATCTCGATGTGCATATGCAAATATTTTTCTTCTAGGTCACTGAAAAAAGGTCTCAATTCCTCATCATATGGAACAATGCACTTGAGTCCAAGTACCACACACTTCCCATCACTTTGCTGGCCATGCATGCAATGAGGGTAAAGTAAAGATTAAACTATGAAGCCAAAGCTTCACCTTCTTTTCCTATTGAGGTCTTATTTCTTTCCTTCTGATGTGGACACTTTGTGGAAAAGTGCTCGAATTCATGACAATGTAAGAATTTAATTTTGACAAATCTTTCTTCTTGCCCTCTTTACTAGATTTTGGTTTGGATTAGGATTTCTTCCCTTTTCCCTTCTTTTCCTTTCCATCTAATGTAAATTTTTCTTCATCCTCACCCTTTGATGAAGTCCCATCTCTGGTATTCTGCCTTATTTTCTCCTATACCAATTTAGACCATAAGAACTCCCAAATTGGTAATTTCTCCCCCGCATTCACTGGATCTTAATAGCTATTCCAACTCTTGGGAAGGCCTAGAAGGTCTAGGGTTACCAAGTCTTCTTCAAGGACATTAACTCCAACCGCATCATGTTCGTCATGACACTATGTAAACGTGGTCAGATACTGCAGAATTATTTCATTCTTCTGCATCTTGATACTTTGAAGTTTATCCTTGAGTGCCAACTTCTTATGGTCAGTACTATTATTGAAAAATTATCACAGTTCTTTCCACATTGTGAACAAAGTTTCTTTTTTTGTGGAGATTATAGATAATGTGATCCTGTACTCCCTCCAATATTATTCTCCTCACATTGGCTACATATTTCTTCCACTGAGAAAGGTTCTGGGCATCAGATGCTTGTGGTTTTACAACATCTATCTTGATGTATTCTAGCAATCCATTGTCATCCAATATCGCCTCTATGTGATCCTTCCATGCAATAAAATTAGAGGTTCCTTCCAAGGCATACTCTAGCCTTAGTCCATTGAAGGCCATTTTATGAAATCTAAAGAACTACTACTACATTGATCTTCAAATTCAAACCTCTAAGAAGCAACTTCAACTTTCTCACTCTATTATGAATCCAACTCTGATATCATGTAAAAATTAGGTTGTAGATCTGCAACTACTCATGAATTTTTAATCAAAATCACAAGACAAAAACCTACTCTATGACTGTGCGGAAGTTAATTCACAATTTATAACAAAAAATTTGGACATGTAATAAGAAATCACACACATGTAAATTGTATTTTTCAGGGGAAAACAAACTGCTAACAAAATCCAATGCCTTCTTACATTAGTCAAATGAATCGATATGTATTACAAGCATTTCTCAACTGAGCACACCTTGCAATTGCATAACCTATCTCTCTACTAACTAAAGGTCCTTGACCCAAACTTAATCAATTTTATCCTCAGCTTGAGATCCTATTTCCTTGTGTTGTTCCTTGTGGAATTAGCCCCTATTATTTAGGAAATTCCTCTACTTTAATTCAACAATTCCTTAGGCTGATCATCTAGCTGCATTCAACACATGTACACTCAAGACTAGTCTACATATGATGTTACACTACCTTGGAATCTCCACCTTAACTTGGTAACTTAAATTATTTACATGTGTTAGTTATTTTTGGATGATTGATCAGTAAACTAGATGATCACTGAGTTTGACTGAAGTCCCATTGCTTAACTAATCTTCCACTAGTTCTTGCAAAAGTTGGTACTAGGTTAATTGAAAACAACCCGACATAACTGACCTTGATTTCTACAAATTAGCAATCACCCATGTATAGGTATACTCTAACTCCTCCAACTCAAATTTACTGAGTAAATTGGGTGACACAAGCCATGTCACACAAATTAACATCATCCAAGTTGTCTGCTGATGTGGAAATTCAAATTTTCGTAATTGCAAAATCAAATTGATAATTTCTTGCTCCAATTTTCAACAAGGGCAAAAGAAGAACTTAATAGAAAAGGAATGTGGAAGACAAGACAAGATATCATCTAATTTTTTTATTCAAATTATAAAGGTAGAAGAGAAAGAGAACAAAGATCGATTTAAATTCTTCATAACAAATATCAATGAGTTCCCACTCCTTACCATGCGTATCTGGGCCATGTTGTAGTAACATATCTCAACAATTTTTTTCCATTAGAGTAAATTTCATCCTAAAAGTGCCAATGAAGTTTTCATGTAATTTCCATGTCATTATATGTAAACCAATAAAAATTATTTAAATTTAAAATGAGGTACATGTAAATATTTTGGAGGAAAAAGAAGACAAACTATTTTTTAATTGTATTTTTGGCTTATCCCCTTATAGGTTTACTCAATTTCAAGTGTAGGCACTCGTTGAATGCGGAATTAAATCTCGCATAGAACGAGTACCCATTATGCATACTCTTGAGAAGAACCATATTGATAAAAATTGAAGAGATATTAAAAAGACATGTTCAATACGCTTTTTAAATGTATATTCAATTTCTATCAATGCGAGTATTCTCAAAAGTATGCATAATGGGTACTTATTGAATATGGAATTTAATTCCACATCCAACAAGTGTACAAACTTTAAATTTTAGTAAACCTACAAAGAGATATGCCACAAATACACTTAAAAAAATAGTTTTCTTCTTTTCCCTCCAAAATTTAAAACTCTTATTTTATTGTTTTTCCTTAGGAGGCCACTTTTAGGTTGGGATTTCCTCTAATAAAACTAAAAATGTGGGTAGGTGTTTGTTTTAGTTCCTCAGTAGAGACACCACATAATGTTGTGAAAAAATCCATAATTGCACCACTTGGTAACTTTACACTATTTAAAAATACTTATTCAGTTGGCTTTCCAGTAAGTTCTTGTACTGGCTATAGTAAATCATCCCTCGATATCTTATTTGAACCATGCATAACCATTGCAGCAATAAATGGTGTTTATGTAATATACTCAAGCCTTGAAACACATTCCAGGACAACATTGCAAATTTCCTACAATGCATCAGTCTCAGCGTCGCCCAATATTAGCAAGGTTTGTAACACCTCTACATTTTTGCTCTACATCTCCTTTGGTACATAGAGAAATGTAAATATAAAAGTACCATAACTAGGGCATTATTATAGGGATTAAATATAAAATTTATTATTATCTTTTAAAAAGTACAAGGATACAACCTACATGTCAAATTATTTGGTAGCAAAAAAGACACATTGTCAAGAAAAAAGGGGATAAGTTACATATTCAGTCCTTATTCAATGTAGTTTTCTATTAATGTGAAGAATCTTAACAAATATGAAGAATGAAGCTCAATGTGACATGGAAAGGATAATTCTAACCCTACTATAGATGTGAAAAAATAATATCTCATGGTATACATGCCAAGCACCCTTGTAAGATGGATTCCTAGTCTAAATCTATCCATACAAAGAATAACCATAGGTTTTTTATCACTTCCCTCCATTGCCACTAAAAATTTCATCCAATAGCCTCAAGCATGGTTCTCATAGGTTACATCTATTCAACAACATTGAATACACCCCTCTTTGCCCCACCCTTCTTAAAAAGGTCTTGTGTGCTTGAAAATTTCCTCACTTTCCTTCTTCATGTCATCTCTTGAATTTAGTCTTGGCATGACCAAATTCAGTATAATAGTGATCCATAATCTCTCCATAGTGTCTGGAACTTTCCTACTACTCTTCCCTAAATCAACATTGTCATCCTTCATCTTTATCTTCTCTTTCAATACAAAATCTTAAATTTCTTCTAAAAACTCCTTGGGAGCATATTCTTCTACATGACTTGTCAAGTTCATCTAGAAAAAATCACATTTTTACATTTTTGGCCACACCATAGGATTATGTGCATATGTATTTAGCAGTATTATTGCATATCAAAGTAGGTAAGATGTATTAATATTCTTGAAGAGTCTAGGATTATCCTGACAATACCTATTAACAAAAATCCACCAAAGTAATTTATTATTAGGGAAACGTATATTCTATTAGAAAAATCCCAATAAGAATATATTTTAGATCTTTATAATATAATAAAAATCCCATTAACAATAATTTTTTTTTCACCTATACTCAACTATACGTGTTGCTCTATGAATTTCTCCATAATACAATCAATCTTTTGAGCTTCACTAGGTAGACAAAATCCTTTAAGAAACTCATGAATTTCCCTATCAAATTTCATGCCAACAAATTTCATTGCATCTACATAATAATGCATAACAACAAGAGGGAATTCTTCATGTTGACACAAAATATCACCAATCACCTCTTGCAACACAAGAAATAAATTAAAGCTTATTCGACACTGAAGAAAAAAAAATGCTCCCATTGAAATATAAAATCAATCAATGCAAACCTTATCCAAGCTAAGTGTTGTTCTTAGAAAATGTGCTACCACTTGGGGTGTCTTCTCAACCAACATATTAAGAAGACGATAATCAACAACTTTATTAGCCTTCCTATTGAATTGAATAGATTACAAATTTTGAATCAGTATATAAGAGCTTCACAAGAAAAATCCAAATATACTTTGGCATAAACCATTTCCTAAATTTTGAAGTATAACCTCTAGAAAATCCAATGTGGAAACAAAAAAAATTAAACTCATTTCTAGACCACAAATGTCATTTGTTCTCACTTTGTTGAAATTGTACTTTAGGAAGTACTATATATTAAGACTTCAATAAATTAAGAATTTTACACAATTTCTTTGTTGATATGTCTCTTGGTGAAAGTTACACCTGTTGACGCAACGAATGTTCGCTATGCCAACAAGGGTAACTAACCCGATTGCAGACCCCAATTAGATCTTCTTTCATTTGGAATGGCTAGTTTTGACAAGTTTTAGAGGATCCTGTACATTGTTATATGTGTTGAATGGTTGCTTCTTGGAGGAAGACTTCAACTAAATCAACAAATGAAACAACTAACCTATATGTATCAAATTCTATTTGCACTAATTCTAACTACTTATGCTAATCCTAACTATTATAATCTACCCTACAGGAGCATAACAAAAGGAGGTTAAACATCATATATAGATTCCAAGTCCTAATGAATCAATTACTAGTTGACGGATGAATAAGGCTTTATTAAAACTTAATTGCAATCTAATTACTTATATAGGAATACACATTCCTTTCCATACAAATAAAACTTGCAACTGATGTTTAACAAGGTCTCGAATCAACAATTGCTCATGAATTAACCATAGTAACAAATCATATTTGAATATCCAAGACTGGTCACGAGTTGTCTGTTATCAATATTCACAAAACAAATCACATTTATATTTATGCCAGCAACACATCCTGATTCTAAACACATGAAAGGAGAGGCAAATGAATCTAAACAAGGCTCTTTCTCAACCAAACAATCTTCTTTATTCACAATAAATAAAAAACTATTCTACCCAAAAAAAATTCCTTCTCTCATCTTCAGAGGTAATACTTATGCAGAAGCCATTGACCCTTGGTCTCCCCTAACTTTTCACCCCCCCTCTTTTCAATATACAAATTAAAATATAAAGACATCAAATTGATTGGTGAAATGATTGATACGTGAAGGCCACATCTGCTGGAGTGTTTTGTTTCCTGGGGAAATGAATGACTGCTGATTGAAAGGAGGAGGTGTGCATGTCATTTCTTCATGATGAATCCCGAGACCGAATAACCTTCGGAACACACAGGTGACACATGGAAGCATGACTACCAACGCCTAAAGCCAAATATTTAAATAAAACATATCTGCATATATAAACTCTTTGGATCCGCTCATGCAACTTTTATTTGGAGCCATACTTGATGCTAATACATCCTTTCTTCGCCCTTGCTTGCCTTCTCTCGGTCCTCGCCTGCAAAGATAACCAACATCAGCTATACTTATGAAAATATGATAGAAATTCTTAAAAACACAAATCTTGCCTTCATTAAACATTTATAACATTAGAAGGAACAAGTGTGAAAGAATCGGCCCTGATTTTTAATTCATGCATTGATTAAGTCCTACAAGCATAAACTCGATTTACATTGAAAATCATCGCATAACATAGAACCGGATCCAAAATACGAACTTCAAATATTATAGATGGGAATCCATACCTTATCGGGTCCGCTAAGCACATCACACCTTATATTTAAGCTTTGGGCTCTGTCAATTGTCACTTGCAATTGGCCGGACCCGAAATATATATGTGTTGCGGTTCATAATCCCTTTGGGTTCGCCATATAAGACTTTCCTTTGAAAACCCAGACCAGAACACTTTATCGAAAACACGGGGAAAACACGAGAAAACCCACGGCCGGGCCATAAGGCTGGACTTGAAATATTATGCACTTGGTGTATAATTATCGTCGAGTCTGCTCATTGCCCCTTCACATATCACATAAGCCTCACTTTCGCCTACTGCTGATTGCAATTAGTGATAG
Organism: Pinus taeda; assembly: GCA_000404065.3. Classification (NCBI taxonomy): domain Eukaryota; kingdom Viridiplantae; phylum Streptophyta; class Pinopsida; order Pinales; family Pinaceae; genus Pinus; species Pinus taeda. The sequence goes on along the minus strand of APFE031255974.1, from coordinate 52,527 downwards.
GCACCGGACTTGAAAGTATATATGATGCGCTTGATAATATCGGTCGGTCTGCCATATTGCGGAATGCCTTGTGTATGGGCGTCGGGTTCCACTGAATGAAATTTGAGATTAGGGAGCAGACCCAAAAAACATATGCGCTGTGGTTAATAACAATGGTGGGTCTGCCATATCGCATCGTGATTTATGTATATGCCATGGACTCTGCCGATTACGATATGCGATGGGCTCTAGACCCAAAATAAATACGTGTTATGGTTAATAATGTTGGTGGGTTCGCCATTCACGAAATGTTGAAGCTTGGGCTTTGGGTCTTGGCAAGGTGCGATTGCGATTTGCGATTGGAGGCCTAATGACATCACTTTTATTCATAAGAGGTAGGCCTTGCCCTGGATCAATGAAGTATGCGATATGGTATGTAATGAACTCACCAACAATTGTGATAAGTGATAAAAGCATGAAAAATGTGTGAAGACCGAGGCAAGGCAGAAAAGATAAGATTTACGTGCATGTTGTATAGTATTTCTATTATCAAGGCATTGATATAGAAACAATGACGCGATGGGAGGATTTGAGGGTTGAAAAGTCCCGTTGAATGATATGAATGAAGGGCTGGAAAGGGTTATAGATGAATCATGTGGCAAAGATTTATTAGGGGGCCTTAACCATTAAGAATTGAATATTTGACTCAACACAGAGTTGAAACCCCTGGGATAGAAACAGATCATTCGGAGAGGTGAAAGATCAAACTTCTAGGGGACCCATTTAAAATTGCTACTAGGGCAGGTTTTAATAGGGTGGTGGTTGTGGTCACAACAACGCCCAGTTACCTTTATAATGAAAGCTTCCATTGTTGATTTATGAGCCTTGATCTTTTCAAATTGACAAGGTATTTCCTCTTTGATCCTAAATTCACTAGTTTGGAGAGTCCCAGCGAAACTAGACTTCTTTTCGAGAAGTGTAAAATCAATTGTATGATACTTTGATACTTGGTGAGCATTTTCCCATGTTGCTGATGATTTTATAACAATACACCGAACAAAAATATGATAGTAAACACTCAATTAATCTACAAAATTTGGACTTGTAGGGAAAATATTGAAAGGGAGTAAGGATGGTTGGATTAAAATATTTCCTATTGGCCATTATTAGAGGTAAATAATAAAAATATACATGTAGTGATGAGACTTTTATGTATGTGTTTTGTGCAAGAGTTAGGGAGCATGGATATATATTTAATGTACCTTGTGCAATCCTCTATAGAGCATTAACCTTCAAAATCATAAAAAAGGAATTCTCAAAAGTCAATATTTGATAGTTCTTAAAAATTGGCAAGGCAAACACATGATGTAATAGATTATCTCACTGAAACATTAAAAGTATGATATAATCTTACCATTCACTCAAATACATTGGTAGCCTCTAAATCACAATCATAGTTCACAAATATATTTTCCAACATCTGAGAATCCTTTCTGACTTTGTCAAGCATCCTATAGAGTAAAGAGTGATAGATGTGACTATAATTGAATATAGGTAAAATTAATTCACAACATAAACAATTGTATAAAAAAATATAGATTTAGATTCATGATCCATGAGTTCTAAAATCTATATAAATTTCTACAACTACAGATGACTCATTCTAATCATCAAAAGACAAATAACCTACCTAACTATAGATTTGCATCAAGACGAATAATCAACACTTCTAGGGGGGCTACTAGTAATGGATGGAACTAATTATTAGTTATTATTTTTTTTCTTTGAGCCTTTCCTCCATTAACCATCAATTTATGTCATTTCCTAGTTTTATGGATTTTCTACTTTTAGTAGTTTTATTTTATATTAGAGCTAACAGGGTGACTAGAGATTAGTCATAATCCTTGGAATTTGTTGGCATATGTTCACCACATAATGGAGTGTTCTTGGGAAGTGTTGCCATGTTGTCACCTAGCGGAGGAATGAGTTTGACATGTATTTTCATCATTACATGTCTCTACCTATTCTTGGCATTTGGGTTGCATTAATTATGGAGTTATTATTAGAGAAATTTTGAGGTATAAAATGGGCCTCCTAAGGAATATTATAAAATAATAGTGGAAATAATAAAATAAGATTATACATCATCAAATTTTAGAGGAAAAAAAGAAAAAACTACTTTTTCAACTCATATTTTCAACTTATCTTCCTACGGTTTTACTAGAATTTCAAGTGGGAGCACTCGTTGGATGAAAAATTAATTCCTCATCCAAGGAGGACCCATGTTGCATACTTTCGATGGAACCTACTACTTGAAAAATGAGAAATATATGAAAAACGTGATTGCAATCACATTTGTCATATATTTCTCATTTTTTGTGTAGCAGGATCCTTCGAAAGTATGCAACATGGGTACTTGTTGGATTAGGAATTATACTATGCATCCATTGAGTGCTCACACTTGAAATTTAAGTAAAATGGTAGGCACATAAGTTGAAAATATTAATTGAAAAATAGTTTTTTTTTTTTAATTCCTTTTTTTTTAATCTTTTAATTTTTTTACTCCAAAAATGGTGAATCATCCCCCATGGTTGACCTCATTATATTAAATCCTATTGGTTCTTATAAAGTTGATTTTGGATGTAGATTTTTTTTAGGCCCAGTTTAAACCTCAAAATTTCTTTAATGATAGAGGAATGTGCTTGGGACATGTTGGCATTGAGTCACCACATGGAGAAATGTGTTTTGGCATTACTACCCATTCTTGGAAAATGTGGGATCCATTACTGGTAGAGTTACATTTTTCTATTATTTGACATTTTTTCATGCATGCAACCCTCTAGTATCCTATAAAAAAATATGGAGAGTCTATTGACAACCAAGTAGTTATTGTAATTTTTTTTTGTATCCCAAAGGAACCTAATGGGCCACTTGACATGTAGCTACTAGTGAACCTTTGGGGGTATACAACCTGTCCTCCTCTCTATAAATTAGAGCACAACTAGGATTATTTGAACCTTTGATCTCTCAGTTTTCTGAGGACTAACATTACTTAGATAACAAATTGAGTTTCCCCTTAGGACTTAGCCGCTGTAATTATTATTTCAATATCAATGAAAATTTACCTAGCTGTTGCCATATATTTATAGCTTTCTAGTTTTGATTTGCATATTTTGTTATATTTATAAATATAGAAGAAAAATTACAAACATGATTAGAAACATACTCAAAAAACTTAGGTAAAATATATGCTTTTATTACAATGAAGTCATTTAATACAATGGGATTGATCTCCTTTTATATCAATGGCTAGAGAATTGTGATACTGGTACAACCTAGCTACATTATTTTATGATATCTAATTTTTATTATTAACATAGCTCTAAAACTTAGACTCAGATTTCAACTCAGCCACCTATCAACTCAGGTTTCAACATGGACTTAGATAGATTTGGATTCAATGAATTAGTTAAAAAAATACATAAAATAATTAAATTTTAATAGGAAAAAAAATATTTTAAATATTCCATACCATTAGCAAAATAATATGAAAAGTTTTCTCATCTATCCCTTTTGATCTTAGTTGTATGTGTCAATAATCCATCTAAATTTCTAAGACATGCTTTCATCACCATGCATTAAAAGGTAGAATAAAATTACCACCAAGATATAGTTGACCATGTATGTCAGTGTGCAAATATAATTTTACCAAACATGTATTTTCTCTTCGAGAGTTGCAAGATCAAAATTATGAGGCCTACTGTGTGAATAAAAATGTACTTCTAGTAGAAATTATGATATATTGTATGGAGAAATTTTCACATTTATTTAACTTCCTTAATATGCGCATTATAAGAGGTTTAAGTACATCAGGAAATTAGGGAAATATGTATATATTTAATATTATCTTAATCTAACAATCACATATAAGAAAGTAGTCTAAAGTCTAAAATAAACCATCGCGGGAATGTTAATTCTTCTACATGTACACGTGACCCTACATATGAAATAGAATGAGGTATAGATAAATTTTGTAAGTGGTCATTAACCATACCTCATGAAATCATAGGTCAATGCAACTGATTAATATATGGGATGATGACATCATGGCGAAGCTTCCCTTTAGGCATAGACCAAGAAATCTCTATTCTAGATGATACTCAAAATATAAAAAGATATTTGATTTGTCCTTTTGAGATGAGCAATAAATGAGCATTGGAAGTCGATTTATCATCAAATTTGACCCTTTTCTCTCACCTTCAAGGTTTCTCTTGTGAATAAAACATCTTTAGATAATTGGGGTTAGAGACTCAATGTATTTGAATACTCAATTAACATATAATTCCCAACTCATGAATTTCCCTTTGCTTCCTTATTCAATAACTTATAAACATATTTGGAGGAACAATGGATTGTAAAAAATCAACATTTTCTATTGAAATATGGTTCAAAGGAAACTACTAACAATAGAAAACATACAAAAGCATGGGATCCAAGGGCCTTCAATATGTACTTTCTATGCTTAAGAGGTTGTGAATCCACAACACCTTTTTTTAGATTCTCCCTTCTCAAAACAAGTTTGAAAGTTTGATTTCATGGAAATGGTTTCCCTCAGCTCTTGGAATGAAATCTTCACCTACTGAGCTAAAACATTATTCCAAAATGTTTTAGAGTCTAGTCATTCTTGAAAAAACCCAGTTTCGCAATGCCTAAATTTGTATGTTGGAAAATTTGGCTTGTCAAAACATAGTTATTTTCCAACCGGGAAACATATCTACTATGGAAACAAGTTCCAAACATTTTAGTCTCTTAATTGAATTAATGAAAGTTAATGGAGTCAAAGGTCACAAATATGTTTCTACTAGAGCAATAAAAAAAGGAACCTACAAGATGCTTTTTTGGGGGGTACCTTCCAACCTAGAATCACCAACTCAAAACCTATATAATGGTAGGATTAGAATATTCATCTATACGTGGAGGAGGATGTGTTCCAAGGTTCACTAGTCTCTCTCATATATAT